>JAAAKG020134421.1:0-13849 GCA_010014905.2 Druon quercuslanigerum | reverse complement strand
CAAAATACATAAGATTAACTAGTTTTTACCTTTTGCCTCTTGAATGCATACGGGAACATACCCAGCTCCCGGACTAATCGCGTTTCGTGTGAACATAAGTTGGATTTAAAAAAAATGGGAAAATATTTTTTGAGGTGCATATAAAACGTAAAATGTATATATGAATTTATTTTGTTAAAAATTATGAGTAATTCCTATTTAATTTTATTCTGAAGAATAGAATTTTAAGGTACAAACTGAAGTTTATATGGTATCTATCTTCTTTGCTATAATTTCAAATACTTTGTAGCAAATTACACATTCTACTCAAATTTAATGAAAATTGCTTGGTTTTCATCAAATATAAGACAATGGTAAAAATGGCTTCTCATGACTTTGTTACAAATAATGTTATTAAGAGTATCATATAAATCTTAACATTACCGACATTAAAAATTTTTAAATATTGATAATTTCCTAAAAAAAAAATATTTTCCACAGAGGAGCAATTGCGCAAGGTCAGTAATCTAGAAGAATTACTACGAAGATTGGAGCACAGCGTAACGAAACTTGAAGCCGAAAATGCTTCACTCAAAGGAATAGAACACGATAAACCAACAACTAGTACAAGCTCAAGTATCGGTTTCGATAGTCACCATAGCAAAAATATTTCTCAGCTGGAGCAACAGATTCAAAAATTGGAACAACAACTGCTAGCCTCGAACGAAAGTTTAGCTGCCGAACGAAAGGTGGCCAAGCAGGCACAGATTTCTTTATGGAAGAAGGAAAAAGAACTCTCTGATGCGAATCTTGACAAGCGCATAGCCACCAGAGAGGCGAAAACGGCTGAGGAAAAGCTCAAAAGTTTACAGGAAGATAAACACAAGTTGACAGAGAGGCTAAGGAAAAAGGAAAAAGACGAAGAGGAAAAAGCTGCGAAGCTACTCAAAGAATTGGAGAGTGCGAAAGCCTCCTTAGGAGAATTAACTAGAGAATCTTCGAGAAATAAGATGCAAGCAGATTCTGCACAAAGGGTTGGATTTAATTTATTTTTAACAATTTCATACAGGGGTCGGTCTCACGGCATTATTGATTCTGTTTTACTTTTTTTAACGATGTCACTATTTTCTTTAATGCCACTTTTTCTTGACTTTACCTTTAAAATATTTTCAAACTTCTTCGCTGATTTTCTAAGATAATATGCCTGCTATCTCGAGTGTTGAAATATATACCGGAAAAGAGTCTCAAAGGCTAATATATAGAAAAAATAATTCAAAATATGTTTAATTCATCTAGTCCTTATTTCCTAAACTTCGGATTGTATAACTTTTTTGACTTTTTGAAGAAAAATCTTTCAAAATTACGCCATTTTAATTTGTAACACTTATTGCTTGAACATTTTACAGTTAGCCGAAAATTTCTAAACTCCAATGATGTCAAATAAATAAGTTCACATTTTAACTATATATTAATGTAAAATTGTAAAAACCTCAATCAATATCTTGAGGTTCTGCGGGACTAAAAAATGCTTTAAAAAATTTGTAATTCTCAGTTTTCCAAAAGTGGCTAATATTACTTTTTTCGTAATTTACTTAATGTGCCTAATTAAAAAAAAATATTTAATGATTTCAATATTTACCGTTTTTCTATACCAAAATCTTATCTTTGTAAACCTCAAAAAACTGAAATAATTTTTTAAAGATTTTCCAAGCATCCTAAGATTTTTTAAAGCATGTAGAAACTTTGTAAAACTTTGAAATCTTTGAGCTAAATCTTAAGGTCGAAAAAATTTCTAGAGAATCTAGAGACTTATAAATTTATTAGGACATTTTTTAAAGTCTTTAAACATTACTTGTTTTTTTTGGATTTATCAAAATGAGATTGTGGCTTAACAAATCTGAAAATATTGTACATTATGTAAATTGCGAAAAAGTTAATATTAATGATTTTTTCAAAACTGAGAATCACGAATTTTTTAAACTGATTTTTGCCCCACGTAGCCATCTGCATTAGCAATATATTTCAAATTTTACAAAGGTGTAAAAATGTTCTGATTTGAAAATAGTTCAAATTAGAACTTCCTTATAATTAATAAGAATTTAAATGGAAAATATCCATAACAAAAGATCAAAATAGGACTTTTCTAAACTAAATTGAGAATTTACACGATAAAACTTTTAAAAAATTCAAAATCGTCACATAGAATTCAAAATTATCAATATAATTTTATGGAATTTCTTTACAATGATGTTTTTCAAATATAATTTGCAAGCCCGTAGGATTTTATGCTAGAAGAAAAAATTGGATTTAATGATCGAAATTTTTTCTTCGATTGTACTAAAATGAATATTAAAATTGTATCGATATTTTATTACTTTTAGTTTGTTCAATCATGAAACAAACTATGAAAAATGCTTTATTGTTGATAATCACAATAATATAAGTGATACTGTTTACAATTTTTCTTTATATTTATAATTTTTTAAAAGTCTGTGTTGTTTTTTTTTTATCAAAGAGAGTAAGAGCTTTCTAGCTTACTGTATGAAATATTTGACATGCCTGTTTCAACCGGCACTTACCGCTGCATCCATCTATCGAAAAACCGCGGAAGCAAAGTTGTACACCAATATTATAATTCTGACTTTGAACAGGGATTTTTTGAAAACAATGATAATTCCGACTTATACCTGAGTTTTAAAAATATGTAATTCTGACTTGGAACATGAAATTTTCCGAAAAAATTATATGAAATTCTAAATTGGATTAGAAAATTTCCGAAAAAAATGTAATTTCGATCTGGAACAAGCAATTTTCCAAAAGAATGTGAGTTCTGACTTGGAAGTGTAAATTTTCCAGAAGAATCATAATACTCTTGGAACAGTGAATTTTCCAAAAGAATTACAATTTTGTCTTAGGCCCGTGAAATTTTCGAAAAGAACTACAATTCTGACAGAAATGACAGGAAATGTAATTTAAAAAATGTCTCTGCTACACACTCTAATTATGTTTGATCCGGGACCAGCGTGATTTGTATGCATATAAGTTTATTGCTTAACCAATTTCGTGCCACTATTATGCTACTATCTTTTACCTCTGACGTGAGTCCAAACCCTGTTTCATAAAAAGTCCTTCCGTATTAATTTCAATACTTATTCTAATTTATTTACAGGCACTTACGCAGGCGAATAAACAAATAGAGGAGCTCCAGTCATCAAGCTCCTCCTTGCGAAGAGAATTAGACGCTACCCGCAAACAAATGCGTGGAAATCAAGATCGCGTGGACACTCTCAAATCTGAAAACGAGCGTCTAAAGCTTCAAATATCAAGGCATAACGATGAGAATAACGAGCTTGAAACTAGGCTTGATAAACTACAAGAGGAAGTCAACAGTTATCAAGTTAACAACGAATTATTAAAGGAAACTTGCACAGTACTCGAAGAGCAGTTGACTGACTATGAAAGGCTGACAAACGATCATGAAACTAGAGAAAATACTTTGATCCAAGATAAGATGAAGCTTCAGAAAGACCTAGAAATAACAGAGACTAAACTTCGTGAATGCAAGATCGCCCAGAACGAGGAAAAGACCATGAGAATTGTCGCTGAAAGAGCGATAGAGAGATTGGAATCCGAAACTAGCGATATTGAAGGTGAGAGGAATAATATAGCTGCCCAGAGGGACGAGTACAAGAAGCTAGCACAGAAACTCAACGAACAAATCGCCGACTTGTCGACTAAATACGGTAATTTAGAGTGCGATTTATCTCAAACGAAACGCTTGCTAGACATGGCTAAAGAGGAGGCACGCGTCGTGAAAGAGGAAAGCTCGCAGCACTTGACACGACTTCACGAACTCAAGGAAGCAAACCTGAATCTCATGGCAGATTTGCAGGACAGCGTAGACCAGGGTCAGGAACTTAGAGCTAGGGTCGCTGAACTGGAGGGCGTGATGGACGAGATGAGGCAATTCTACCAGGAGAGGGAAGTTAAGTCTGGAAGCACCTGTCAGCAACAAACTAAACTAATAGATTATTTGCAGCTGAAACTCGAGCAATGCAGCAAAAAGAAGAAGGGTGTCTGCGACAAAATATTCGGCCTCAAACAGAAGGAGAACATTTGTCCTGTTGGAACTGCAATGCCTGTCGGATATCGCGAACTAGAGAATCAATTAGAAAAGGAAAGGGCGAAAGTAAAGGCTTTAACGGAACAAATATTGACTGTTAAAACTACAAAATCTTCGCCTTATCCTACCTCACCTCCAACGTCCCCTCCACAGAAGCACAGTTCCGCTTTTGTAGGAGATTCAGGAGATTACTTGACAAGGCATCTTTCTCTCCAAAGAATGAAGCACAATATTCCGCACAGATTCAATATCAGTTTACCAATGCGCGCGGGAAAATGTGCTGCGTGTCTAGATTCAATCCAGTTTGGCAAGCGAGCAGCGATTTGCAGCGAGTGTCAGATAATGACGCATCTTAAATGCTCTGTTTCCGTTCCAGCTACTTGCGGACTCCCTGGAGACTTCGCAAGGCAATTTGGAAAGTACAAGGAGAGCACTGATAGTTTGTCGAGTTTCGTTGACAGTGTGAAGACATTGGCGATAGATGAGCCGGACAAGCCTGAAAGGGACACTGACCATTTGCAGATGAATGGGGATATGTCAATGGAGAGTTGGGTTAAGGTGCCAGGTCGGGCGAAGTCTTGTTGGGAGAGGAAGTACTTAAAACTGGAAGGAGCAAGTTTGTGTATATATGAACACCAGCCTAGTCCGGGAATGGCGCCCGTCAGTCGTCTGGATTTACCTGAGAAAGAAGGCTTTACGATTTCCGAATCGGTGGATCAAGCAGATGTTGCTGGAACTGCGAAATCCGATTTACCATTTATTATTAGGGTCGAGCCTAATTCGTCGACGACTTGTTGGCCAACTTCGAGGTTGGATATTATGGCTTTGAGTCAACTGGATAAGAAGAATTGGTTAAAGGCTTTGAGGTCGATGACGAATAAACCCGGCAAGATTGACAAATATAAGACGGTGTTAAGATTGGAGAAAAACCAGGTAGGGTCAATGTCCATTATAAAGGATCTAGTTTATCTTTGTCAATTATGATATCATTCAGTTTACAATGCGTAATTCTAAAAACTTTTACTTCAAAAATTTTTCATTTTATATTTTTATTTTTAAACGTACGGTTTTAATTTAAAGAATTTCAAAATGCAGTCTTCAAAACGTGGAAAAAAACAATTTTATTTTATCAATTGTAAATATAAATAAATAAATAATTTTTTTAATGGATTTGTACTTTAAGTATTAAAAAGTGAACAATAATTGATTCGATAAAATGTTTCTAAATCCGTTCAAAATTTAAGAATTTCTAGATTGTAACGTTAAAACTTAAACTGTCATTAAAAAAAATGTAAACGCCCGATTGAAACTTTAAACTAATTTGAACATAAAATAGCTTTATAATAATATATTTGTAATTAAAGGCTTTTATTAATTTAAAAATATTGTTTAAGACTAAAATATGCCATTTTTAACTCATTCATTTTGAAATATTTTAATTAAGAAAAAGAATAGCTATATCATATTTAGCAATATCTTACTACTGTTCATGTAAGACGAATTAGTTAAAACCATATATTTAAAATTAAAAAATTTGAAACTGAATTTTTAAAAATAGAAAGCATTGAATCGTTAAAATTTCGAAGAGCTTTTAAACTGAACTTGAAAATTTTAATTGTTCTATTTGAAAAATGTTCCTTTTGTAAGTGAAATTTTTTAATTTTGAGGTATAAATAAGAGTTGATGTGTATCGACAAAATTCGGCTATTCGTACCCAAATTTCGGTTCAAATAGCCAAAGCCCAAGTTAAAACAAAATGTAGGTTTTTGCAGATTTGAAATAGAAAATTAAGAAGCTTTTTAAGATTTATGAAAGACTTCAAAAGAGTAAAAAATATTCTCTTAAGATTCCTAGGAAAATTGAATGTGATTTTTCATTTTGAATCATTGTTTTAAGAGAATATTTAAAAAGATTAACAACATTGTCAAAAGAGAATCTGGACTATTGTCAAGAAATTTTTTAAAATTTTCAGAATTTTCGAAAAATGTAGGAAAATTTCTATAAATATCTTTTAAAATGAATCGGATTTGTCCTACCATTTTTATAAAATCCTGCAAATTTTAAAAGATTTTCTTAAAATCATCCAGATTCTTTTTTGACAAAGGAAAACTTTTTAAATCTTTTGAAATAGTCTCCTAAAATAATTTTTCAACCTGAAAAATCATTTTCAATTTTCCTAGAAACCTTCAGAACATTTTTGTATTCTTTAGAAACCTTTCATAATTCTTGAAAAGCTTCTATATTTTTTATTTGTAATCTGCAAAAATCTACCCTTTTTTAAATTTGGTATTAACACCGAAATTTTGTACGAATAACCAAATTTTTTCGGTATATATATCAAATTTGAATTATTTAAATCATTTCAAATTTTGAATTAATTTTGAATCTTTTCAAAACTCTAAATGACTCAAATTTTTTTCTGTGCATAATAAGCAGGATTTTCTAAAAATTGTAGGGGAATTCGATTTATTTTTTAAATATATTTCGAATTTCTTTAAAAAATTTAAATAACTTCTAGATTTCTCAAGATTTTAAACTATTTCAAATGAAAAAAAATATTTTTCAATCTTAATGTTTCTAGCTTACAATTGCTTACAATAATCCAACTTTAAAATTGTAAAAGTTAATTGATTGATTCTTTAATGTATAACAGTGAAATTGATAACGTGGATTTATATTTATGGTACTGAATTTGATTCCTTGAACTCAATAAATTATCAAAGTTAAAAATTCTAAATTTTGCTGTTTATCTGCATTTTTTGAAAAGTGTTAGTGCCTGACTTCCATTTTATACGTGTTAAACATTGAGCATTTGAACATAATATTTTTTAATTTAAAAACGTTTTAACTTAAATTTAAAATAATTTACAATTCAACAACTCCACTTTGAGTGCTTTAATTTTATAGTTTCTTTTTTATTACTTCAAATGAAAAAATTTTTAAGCTTTGGGTTTCAAATTTTTTAATTTTATTTACCGTGAAAAATGTTTTCTAACCGGAAAAATACAGAAAATGACAGAGAATTTTATTATTCGATCAAAGCGGCCTCCCTGAATATGTCTGAAAATTACGTATAACTAAGAATTTTAAGTTTGGATTAATAATTTTTATTATTCGTAAATTGAATATCACAAAGTGTATACTGTCACATTCTTTAGTACATTTTAAATATAAAAATATTATTTTCTTAAAAACTTCAGAGAGTTGATGGTATTGAAGTCTGTTATAGGAATCCGTAAAATAATTAATACAGTCGTACAAAAAATGCCTCATGGAAAATTTAGAGGTTTCCCGAGTTTCAAGATTTAAAAAAATAAAGGAGGGCTTTGAGCATCATGATAGCGTATACTTTCATATTTTTGTGAAATATATTTAAATGTTGCAAAAATGAATTTTTCAATTTTTGCGTGTCGAAATTCGTCAGCACATATAAGTTATAAGAATTTTCACTTATCTTGGATTATTTTTTGTAATTAAATTATAAAAAAGTATGTTTCGAACTTCGCGTAGTTGTTTACGTAGTATTGTAAGGGATCTTTTTCCGTGTATTGACATTTGAAATACGTGTACCCTGGTAAAGTAAAAATAAGCCTATTAATCGAATCATTTAAGCCAAGCAAACTAATAGTCTTATTTTAGATGTTTGAATTTGGACATTTTAAAAGATTATTAAAAAAAAGTTTTAAATTTCAAATTTTTGCATTTGGAATTAAGCAAACATATCGTTTTTCAAGTATTTCAAAAAGCCAGAATTCACGATTTAGTAACGTTATAGAAAGGACAAAAACATTTTTTATATTAAAAATTACTTACGTGTTTTTTCGATTAAAATTGAAGAGATTTCCAATTGGACATGTACATATTTTATTTAAAAAAAATGCAATTAACAACATTAAAAACGTGTTTTTTACGCATTAAAAAAAATAGTTTCTTCCGCAAACACTATTTTTTCAATTTATAACGTTTTATTATTCGATAGTAAAAAGTGTAGCGAAGAATAATTCATCATTTCTCAGGCCATTCAACATTTTCACTTTATTGTCTGCTAACTTTACTTCCTCGAGTGCTAACGGGAACAATTGTACCAAACGTATGGAAATTAACTTTATTTTTCTATTATCTTCCAAATAATCATTTGATGTTAGTTGTTTTTTGTGTACTGGTCTACAAGCAATATCTTTTTAATATTGATTTTTATTTCTAAATTGTGAAAAAAATCGCGCTTAAGCTCTGCTGGGATCCGAACTCAGGCCTTTCATATTGCCAGTCGGTCCGTAGCTTATTGTCGAAGAGCATCATCAGACCGGAAATCTGAAAGACATTAAAAAAATATTGATTTCAGACCAGTAGACAAAAAAGAATTAACATCAAATTATTTAATATATTTATCTTGTCAAAAGCATAAAATCAGAAAAATTAATAATTATTATTATTTTATTAAATATTTCTTGAAGAATAAAAACTAATTTCCAAATGCACTTATAGCGAAAAAATTATTATTTACGAAGTTGATCCTTTTGATTGTTTTCCCCTCAGCATTGATCTAATAGGTAAATTTGTGTAACTTTAAATTTCAAAACCCGATCAGCAGAAAATAACTTTTTTTCTTATTTTAGATGCCAAACCACGGCTTTTTTGTTTGGCTTCAATTACAGGGTTGTCAGAATTACTTTACGACGCATTGACAGTTTTAAAATTGATACTGATTGATTTTTTAACTAATACGAATAATATGATACATACATGAAATTTTTGGTAATTTAGTCTACTGTCAGTAGAATATCTTGAAATTGAATAAAGTTGACTCGATGTTTAAAAAAGAAATCTGGGGTTTTTGTCAAACGTAGGTGTCGCAAACCTGGAAGAGTTATGGAATTTTGAAATCGGACTTCTGTAACAACCAAGAAAGATTTGTTTAATTTAATCATGTTTACTCCACTAAATTGTACTTATGTTCCTCTGGTTTTAAATACTGATATTTTCTGGAGTTGAAAAATACGTCTTCTGCCTTACAATTCTTTTATCGGATGATTTCTCATAATAATCAGTTTGTCAGCGCATTAACGAGACCTTTCCAACATCAGAAAAGACTGTCCTTGTTGTTTATCGGGAATCCTTTTTCAATATAAAATGGGCCACTTTGAGTTTTCTACATTTCTTTTTCAAATCAGTAGATATAATTAGAAAAGGTTTCTTTTTACTTTTTTGTATTAATTAATATTTTGTTCATCTTTTCAGTTGGATCTCAATTGTGTTGTTGAATTACCAGACGTAGGTGTTTTGTTGTTGGGTGCGGAGGAAGGCTTGTACTCGTATCAATCTTCGAAAGCTCAAGTACTTACGATAATCAGGGGAGTTAAAAAAGTTCACCAACTGACTCTATATCCGAAATTGGGTCTCGCTTTGATGATCGCTGGTGAAGATAGACAATTGGTTTCGTGTGATTTGAGACAATTGAAGAGTAACGCACTGGCTGCGGAATGTTCGCGTCCAGCAATTAACACGAAGTCTGTCTTGACGGGCGCCGAAAGTTGCCATCTTTATCAAGTGCACGGAGAAATGCTGTGTGCAGCGACTACTTCTCATGTTGTGTGAGTAAAGATCTACTTTTTTAATTCAATTATAATAATTATTAAAATTTACAACCCAAAAAGAGGGAAATCCTGATGACTGACAGACAGTATTTATGCATATGTTGAGATATTTGGGACTATTGGGTTCTTGAGTTGAACTTCCACTGTTGACCTATCGTTTCAAGGCTAAAGGAAGTACACTTTACCACAAGAAATTTCGTTTGAAAGAACTAATAAATCATTTCAATAGGTTTTTCACGTATATTACAAATCTTACAACGAAAATGTTCCAACATTTCATGTTTCTTTACAAAACAGATTCTAAAAGTTAAAAATAATAACATTTTTGAAAATTTTTCATAAATGTAGATTTATAGGGTGCAAAACAGACGTGAAGGAGATTCCTCTACGGCCCAAATGAACGGTTTAACCCCAAACTATAATCCTATCAAACTAAAAAATTGGAAACATTATGCAGATTTTTAGTAACGCGGTTTGTTTAATACTAGCACGCCACCCATAGGATTTATGGGTGAAAATAGAAAAGTTGACAATGGCTTACCCTGGTATATACGCTTGTGTTTGGAGGAATCATTTTTTTAATCACAGGGTTTTATTGAGTTTTTTCCCACAATACCATATTCTCACTTATTTTTACTTCACTGTGTATCAAAATAAATATGATTACGTATGCATAAATGTCTCCGGTATCTGAACTGCAAATTAAAGCACACACTCTGAAGCAGCTTTTGAATTGAAAGTTGAAACTTTAATCAATTGAATAGTTTAATAATTTCTGGTTAAAAAATATAAATTCACGTTATTATTTTTAATGCTCCAAATTGAAGAATGAATAATTAAATTTATAAATGTTAAAAATGATATAATTTTTTAGCAATTTGAAGTTAAAAACATTCATAATAAACTATTTTAAATTTTGTTTAAAAGGAAGCGCTTTTTAAATTGAAATTATTTTTTTAAATGTATGTGACCGGCAAGAAGTATTGGAGTACCTGGTTTTTGTTTTGCATAACATCATTTAATTTTCATAATAAAATAAATTAAATTTTATTGTTTATAGTAAAATTAAAGATATAATATTTATGTATCTAATGATACTAGTTTGAATTATTTTTAACTACTCTTTCATACATTTATCGAAAAAAGTATAATAATCAAAATTTGTTGCTCTTATTTTAAAGATAAATTTCCGTAGACTTTAATCGACGCTTCGATGAAACCTTGCTGATTTTTCTTTGAATTCTGACAAAATCTGAACTTTCAACAAGTAAGTCATGATAGTTTTTAAACATTCGTCTTTCCTGGATACAAACATTTAATGTCATATATTTATTTACTGGAAAACGTCACATATAAGAATTCTGATACAGAACAAATCAGGTATAATTTGGAATTAAACTCTTAAAAGTAAAAACTTCAGGTTACATTTATTTATATCTTCTATTTCATCGCAAAAAATGATTTATATTTGCGTTTTTACAAAGCCTAAGTAATGATTTGACTTGTTTCATCTTAATATTTTATTTATTCATTCTGGATTTTTTATTTTGGTAAAAAATTCAATTTCAAAGCAATGTTATATCAATGAATCTCAGTTCTAAAATACTATTCGAACTTTATTGAAATTTTGTTTCTTTATCAAATTACTAATACTTTTAATTGTTATAAATTTGCACTCGTCTTTAAAAAGACAGCCGTCCGTGAAAAGTTTAAAAAAAGTTTGTAAATGTAATAAAGTTGAAGAAAAAAGTCATTTTGTTCTATCTTTCAATAAGTATTTTAAGATTTCCAATTTCTCTACGATCGTACATTTCAAAGATCTTTATATATTTTGTTTATCCTTTAAATTATTATCTTGTAATACATATTTGTAATGTTAACACTTATAAATATGTAATAATGATACTTTCTCTTTATTTTATCATACACATATAGGCAAGTACACGCCAGGAATATCAGAACCTGCAAGTGGTCATGCGATTTTAATAAAACTTGTTGTAATTATAGTTCTTATTAACAGACATTTCAGGCCTAAAGGATTTAGAAAAACATTGAAATTTTAGGGTTTACATAATATCGAATTTGTTCGACAATTTCTGAAACCGCTAACTGAATTTTAATGAAGTGGGATATCTTCATTTTAGTGAGACCATTCGCCGTGGTGTAATACTGATGGGTGCCTGGAATGCAAATAAAAATGGTTGACTTGTAAAGCTATTTGTTATAAACAAGCTCTTTTAACCAAGACTTTGAACAATTATGGCAAAAAATAATTCTTTCCTCTTAATTACCCTTAAATTATATTGGCAGTAAATTTCACTGCTAAAAATACATTATTCGATATTATTTATTAAATTTAGAAACAAATTGTATAAAACAAATGATCACTGTAGCCATTTTGTGCAAAAACATCATTTCCTTATTAACACTGGCCGATTTTTTCATTTAAGAAAAATTTAGAGGAAAAGTTATTTCTTGTTGATTTTTAATGTTCACATTTAACAATTGCTTATACAATTAACAAATAATACTAAATGACACATTTTTCTTCCTGAATTCTAAATCTCATTGGCAACATAAATTAAGGACAATTCATTGATAAAATTATTTTTTTTTTACTTGAAATGATGAAGATTGCAATTTGTTTACATGTTTTGTTTTTAAAATTAACAAATAACATCGGGAGATATACTTTCATAATCGAGTATAATATTGTCGATGAAATTATGTCATTTTAATGCCGACATATTCTTTAAAAACGGCAATATTTAATATTCAGTATTTTTTAATAGAACTTGTTTATAACCAATACCTTTAAAAGTCAACCTTTTTTTTCATTTCACGCAATTTTTTATCCACGTTAAAAAAATAAACGTTTGTTTCACAGAAAATCAAATCCAAATTTAGTCAAACTTTTTTTCGGACAAAAATTCGAAGTTTGTTTTTTATAATTTTATATTAGAAAAATTTATAATTTCATCTGTAATTCCTGTAAGTTGCATCTACATTCTATCATCGGTTACAGAAATGCCGATGATTAAAAAAAAATGCAACGATAAAATTCAATATGGTGTAACTCCCATAATCTATTCGTGTGTAAAATAAATTAAACTAGATATGTCTGATGAAAAGTAACTTCCTCAACTTTGAATTTTAGAATTTGAAAATTTATTAAGTCTTCTGAATCCTTACATCTGTTTTATAGTCTACTAAAGTGGACGACTAGTGAAGAATCTGGTGAATTTATCGGAGTTCGAGAACTCGAGACCACAGAACCTTGTAGTTGTGCCTTATTTACAAAAAATATTCTTATTGTTGGTTGTAACAAATTCTTCCAAATCGATATTACGGACTACTCTATTGATGGTGAGTAACATAAGATTGTTTTATTCACAGCAATATACATAATTAACTAATAGTAATATTATTTTTATGAATATTTTAGCATTCTTTCAAATTTGTTACTAATTATTTTTCACTAGATTTTCCGGAAGAGGACGATAATTCTATAAAAGCAGCGCTTATGGGAGTGGCGAGGCTAGGAATTTTCCCTGTTTGTATTCTAGACGTATCAAATAACTCACAAAATGTCGAGCTTTTACTTTGTTATAATGAATTCGGTGTATTTGTTAATGAAAATGGACAAAGAACTCGCAACACAAATCCAAACTGGAGTCATCTTCCCTTCGCATTTGGTAAGAAGTGACATAAATTCTTTTTACTTACACTTTACTTATATAATTTTTAAATAATCACGTAATTAGTTTGTACTTTCTTAGAAAAATAATTTTATAATACTAATCTAACACTTCCTTAATTAATTTTTATGAATTATAAATCATAAACCATTAACTTTTAAGTTCATTCTTAAACTCCTTGAAAGTCAGTGTCTATAATAAACCCAACTTCACGCTCAAAGCCTATATTCTAGATCAGGGTTGCTACATTTCCTTGAAAAATCATTGAATTTTGAACAATTACTGGATTTTTCTGCATTCGTACTTAATAACACAGCACCACAAAAAAAAATAAGTGGTCTGTCCCAGAAACGAGACCAGTGTACCCTTATGTTTTTTGGGTCGCTGAAACCGAATATGACCTCAGAATTGCTTCATCAGGTCAGGATTTTTTTCTACCCTCAAAATAAGGGCTC
>JAAAKG020134420.1:0-13849 GCA_010014905.2 Druon quercuslanigerum | reverse complement strand
CTCTAGGTTTAATTAGATTTGTACGTTATAGGGAGAATATACTATCTATCTTTTTGTATTATAAATCACGTGTTCGCCTTATTTGTAAAACCTGTCCCCCAATCCGAACCCTGGCTAGACTGAAGCATCCGGAGGGACACCAAGCAGGTAAAGTAAAACGAACCGTTACAACCTTAAAATGAAAATCTGTTCGAAATTAAAGATCAACCATTATATTTTTATTAAGAAGTCATCTTTCTTGTCTAAAATTCTACTTCTTGTTTAGAAGTTGAATTGTTTGATTAAAAAGTCATTTCTTCATTAAACATCTTAAATATAATAACAATTCCAGTTAAAATTATTCTTCCTTTCGTTAAGAGCAAAAATATTTTGGATTAAAATATCAACCATATTATATTCTGCGTTAACAATTTATTTTTTGGTTTAAAAAATCCACTGTTTAGTTGAAGCTCGACTTTTTTGTTTGACATTTTAATTCGACGGAACGGAAATTTCCCAAAATCATGTTCCCAAGATATCATTTAAATTGTATCAGATACAATTGACTATATTGGTAAAATATAAGAGTTTTACAGAAAAATTTCGTTATGAACATTCTGAGAAAGCTAAGAGAAGATGTAATATATTCTGCTATCATACTATAAACGATAAAAGTTTCGCAATGTACCTTTGATTCTGCATCTATCTTCAAGCGAAGAAAAAGAAAAAAAGACTAATTACATTCTTTATGGATAATTGTGTTTTTATGCTAAGCAAATAGTGATTAAACATTGCAAATTGCATGGCTTAAAGGTAATTCAATTCTAAATTGACTAAATATTATCATTAAAACTAAAAAAAATAGTTTATTAACTAATTAGAATTAAAGTAGACCCGGAAATGGGCTTGGAACTGGATGTTTCATGCTGATATGTCTGGTTCAGGAAGTAGATAAAACTTAAAAGGGTTGAGAAATTTAAATGTTATTAGAGGTATATAGGAGTAAAATTAAAATAATTAATTGATAAGTGAAAGCTGCAAAAGGGTTTGTTGTGGTAATTTTCATTTGGGTGGAAAATCTGGTTGACCCTTAGAATAGTCATTGCAACTTGGCTGGAGCAAAAATAATTGTAAAATGCACGCATAAATTGAATGAACCGTTGTCAAACGTTAGGTGTTGACTATATAAAATTTTAATAAACTTAAAAAAATGAAAGCTGAAAAAGGGTTTGTAAATAAAATGAACTTTTTTATACAATAATATTAGGGTGGCCCAAGATGACAAACTTTCAATTTTTTATTGTTTGTAACTAGAAGCCTGTTCATTATTCTGAAAAACTAATAAATTTTTTTAAAAATAAGCTTTAAATAATTATAGGGAACGCCAAGGTTATTTATTTCTAATGGATTTTAACATAGAAATATGTCCACTTTTATTAATGCACAAGTCTAACATATAAATTATTTAAATAATCTAATAAAAAGTTTCAAACTCCTTATTCAGTAATGAAGAAAATTCTTCATAAAAGAAAATATACAAAAAAAATATGATTATTTTTTAAGTCTTAAATATGACTGTTTTTGCTTAAAACCAGGATATTCATGCGCTTGTTTTAGACCCTATATATTATTTGTTATCGCTGAAAATTACAACAGTTGTTAATGGCTCAGCCATTAATGGTCTACTGTACTCTACCTATACCTACAACATCAAGAAATATATATTTCAATAGTAACTACAGTAAATATGATTAGGTTTTTAAATTGTATTATTTAAACAAATAATAGTAAATAATTAATAACCATTTGTAACGTCTTGCTGGTACCCTGCCATTGGTTCTGAAAAGTAGGGGTGGTCGTTTTCGTCAGGCGGAACAGTGTGGTCGCAGATTTTGATCCTTTAATTGATGTAATTTTACGAAAATATATTAGCTACTTTAACTTTTATGAATTACTTAGAGTAAATACGTATCTGATCAAATCTTTTACTATATCTAGCAGTTATCGCTGACCAGTATAGAGGCAATCCCACGTGGAAAGATTCCCCGGAAAGTTATTCACGAAAATGAGTCGACTTCGATAGTTCACGATCGTCGTCCCAACAAATTTAGTATGCACGAGGTGCAAAAAATATTTCTTCCGCGAAAAAGTTGAGTTCTCCATGATACTAGGGGGCATCCAACAAATTTTTGTATAATTTGCCATAGTACAATAAGCTCCAAGTGTAACAGGTTTGAAAAATACATCTTCGTCGAGAAATTTGAGTTCTAAATGAACCTTAGAGTCAAGCAACGAATTTTGTTTGCTCCAAGGTTCATTTAGAACTCAACTTGCCTGAAGGAGATATATTTGTTACGCCTAGTGCACTTAGAGGTTATTGAATAGTGACGGATGACGAAAAAATTGTTTTCTTGCCTCTAAGGTTCATTTAGAACTCAAATTCCACGAGCGAGGTGTATTTATTACACTTAGTGTACGGAATTTCCAAACGGAATTTCCGTAGAATTTTCGAGGTTCACTTTTCGGGGAATCTTTCCACGTGGCAGTTTTAAAGTTCTGTGACATCAGCAAAAGGTTGAGAGACAATAGAATGCAGACAGATTTTCTGTTTCGCTTTAGAGAACATGGTGTTCTTCCAAGCAAGATCTTTAAATCGCGTGAGAATATAGATTTTAACTTTGCCAGGAGTAGACCACAGGACGGACTTGTTAAAGTAAATCTCAAATACCAGCAGGGAATTACAAACTTTCTAATAAATCAGATCTGTGCAAGTTTGTCCAATCTAAATAGGGAAATTGAGAGAGGTTATGGATAACATGCACAGGGTGCACAGGGTCATGTATGACCCTTGGTTAATTAACATATCAAGCTTGAGAGTAATTCCTAAAAATGCCAGAGTGCTAATCAATAGAGATTTATACACAAGAAAGGTTTTCCCCTTGCGCCCTGTTATAGCAACGGTTAATACCACTACTAAGAAACTGGAGGACTTTAAACTGGGCACATTGGTACTGAGCGAGCCAGGAACTCTGATGCACGTTATTTATTTGTTTGGTGTCAGTTGTAATTCAACTCACTTCTATGTTAAGCCATAGCCTTTAATGCTGTAATACTGTGAAAGCCGTGTTACGGACGAGGTACGGTTGGATAGTTTGGATTGAGGTCTATCGCATTTACGGCCTCTTCACGGATTAATGATATGAAAAAAGCATGATATAAGACATTGGATTTCAATTGTGAGAAGGTTCGTTATCCCTTTCTCTGTCTCTCCCAATTCAGCGCAATAAACTCACCCACTTACAAGCTAGCACGCTTCCTCGCCATTAAATTTATTTCTTTTACAGGAAACTCTGTTACCCTCGTCCAAAGCTCTGTTGACTCTATCAAAAAGATACAACGGGTTCGCGTTCAACCACAAGACATCATAGTAAGTTTTGACGTAACATCTCTCTTTACGAAAGTACCAATCTCTAATACAATTGATATTATTAAATCTTTTGCAAACTTCCCCTCCAAACTCATACCTTTGATAGAGCACTGTCTCAATAATACTTACTTCTCTTTGAACAACCAATTCTATGAACAAACTTCAGGAGCAGCAATGGGATCTTAAATCTCACCTGTAAAAGCCAACATCTTTATGGAAAATCTAGAAACAACAATTTTCAATAAATCCAAGCCTTAACCGGAATTTTGGTTCCGTTACGTTGGCGACACCTTTGTCATCTGGTGACATCGACTAAATGAACTAAATAAGTTTTTCGATTTCATCAATCAATTACATCCCAATATCCAATTCACCATGGAAATTGAACAAAACGGAAAATTGCCTTTCTTGGACGTACTAGTTTACAACAAATCAAGTAATACATTAAGACATGAAGTATACAGAAAACTCACCCACACAAACAGATACCTACACGCCACCTCTTACCATAACCCATCTCAAAAACAATCGGTCATCAACTCCCTTGTATACAGAGCTCTCTCCATAACAGATAAAGATAATTTACGAAAGGAATTACAAAACGTTAAACAAATCCTAATACAAAAGACAAAAAGGCAACTCTTAGTGATCCCGGTGTATATGAAATCCCTTGTTCTTGTGGCAAAGTCTATATTGGGGAAACCGGGAAAGCGGTAAGCCAACGTATAAAGGAACATGAGAGTAAAGTCAGGCTAAAACATTTGACGCAATCAGCACTAGCTGAACATCATATCGAAACAGGACATAACATTTTATTTGATAAAACAACCGTCATCGCTAAAACACAATATTTTTCCAAGAACACATAGAGAGTGAACACATAACATCAAAATCTTAAAGCACCCTAATAGCATCAATAGGGCCAACGGTTATAATACCAATCCGATTTAGCATTCCGTCCTCCCGCATTTTTTAAATAGGACTTGATTGGCCAATCAGGTGCGTCCTGTTTCCATGGTGTGGTGCTCTGGCCAATCACAGTCAGCCATGAAGAAGTGAACTGCAATGTTCACGAAACGTCGGCAAAATTCGTAGTTTTGTACACGATTGAAACCCGAAATATCTACTTTATTATTATTATTATGTTATATAATAATATTTATTATATATATTATAATTATTTGTAGGGGTTGGCTGCTCCCTTGCTTCAAAGCGGAGGTGCAGTCAAAATTTACTTCCGTTCGAATAAATTTCTGCTTACTTAATTTTTTCTGTTACTAAATTTCTGTTTACTTAGCATACACATATCATACCATATATTATCATTAAAAGTAAAATGATTCTCGTGCTCGATTAAGTACAGTACCACGAGTGATGCTCTGGTTTCGATTCTAAATTCATATACGACCGATTTCATTGTGATCAGAACAGAAAACGTTACAAGTAAATTTGTTCATGCCCATGTTCCTAGGTCTTTGAAAATGACAAATCACACTTAGAAAGATGTTCAATGCTAAAAAAATTGGTAAAGGGGTCAAAAGATTTTTGGCCCTGACTTCGATTTTTAACAAAACGCTTTTAAAAAAGATAATTTTATTTTTGTCACAGAAGACTCAATTGAGGCAATCAAGTTTATTTCTCAGGAACGATTTATGAAATATAAATATCTTAGAAGGCCAAGTTTACCACTTATAATCAACAAGATAACGATTCCGATCAATTATACAAATAATATAAAAACAGTAGAACATTGTTTAGATACACTTTCAGAAAAATTCTTTTTTAACGAATTATTCAGTTTTCTCTTACTTGCCTAATATGTGGATCGTTTATACTCTAATCTATACCTTTATGGTCATCTTTAATTGTATAGGTGAGTCTAATATCAATTTTTCTAGGCTATCTTCAGGTAACAAATTCTCCGAGGGAATTGTTACATTAGTATACTTTGAATTAAAATCTGTTTATCGTACATAAGAAACTAACATTATTTATCATTACAAAAAATTTAACGCAAGCAATTATGGTTTGACTATATCTTAATTATAAGTAAGGTAAATATATCATGTTTGTTTCTCTCTGCATCTAAGATGATTTCTTTTTCATACGTTCTTCATTTTAAACATGATGTAGATATAGATTTGTATCGAAACGCCCCGTTTGGAATATAATATCTTGAACACACATTACTGCTAGACGCCACGAATTGCTTTTATAATTTATACCGGTCAAAACGAAATAATTTATTTATAATTATTTCACTTTAAATAAATTTATGTCAAGTATTATAATTTGCTTTTATTTCTTGTAGATAACTTATTTTCAAGAAAATGAGCTTTTACGAATGTTTGTAAATCTTATCACTTGAGCAATATGAGTAACACAATAACGTCGATAACAACCAAATACTCGGACAAATTTTTTATTTATTTTTCTCAAAGCCGCTCCTGTTGACACAATCTAACTTCATTCCTTGCATATCGCATATATAAATATCGCAGAATATCAAACTAGACGCCTGTAATTAATGAGATTTCGATCAAGATAACATATATGATATATAGTGTAAAAAATAAAAGGACATTCATCAGGTAAATAAGGGTCGTTTACAATCTGGTCCCTACCGTAATGCTAATCCTAAATTCTATTGTCGAATATAATACTATGACACGTATCTAAGTTTTACAACTTTCTTAAGCTCTCCGCCTACTTTAAATACCCAGCCCATCACGGATGACGGCTACAAGTTACTTTTTAACTCCTTGTTTGATTTAATTCCATTCTGCAGTTAGAACAGAAATGGCAACTATTAAATTTTTCTTTGAAAATTGCTCTTAATTGTTTGTAAATATGACCTTTCGGTAAGAAATTGAACACTTTTGTTAAAGAGTCATTTTTTTGGTCAAACAAAGTAGTTAAAAACTTTTATTTTATCCTTGTATTTATTTTTTTTTAAATTAACAAAAGTAAAAAAACAAACTATGAGATAAATAATTAGATGAAGGCTATTAAAAAAAACACTATAAATATACATACAGAAGTATACATACTCATAAGTAAATCCATGCATGCATAGGGTAGCATTTCAAGTACTGAATCAGTAGCCAAAAAGGAATTTTTCAAAAGTGATATTAAGAAAGTGCATTTCCAATTATTATAGGTAGTTTGTTCAAAAGACGCGCGCCACGATTCATAAAATACCTTTGCATATTACACATTCGGTGTGGTCGAATTTTTAGTACGGTTTTCCTTTTACGGATTTTGGAATGTGTGGGTTGATCTTGGTCAATAAAATGAAAAAGGTTAAGAAGCTAGTAAGGAGCTTTATTACGAAGTAGGCTATAAAGCAAATTACCCATAAAGAATTGTCCTCTTTAGGTGACGTTAAGAAATCTTGCTCTTTCTCTATATTAAGTAATATGTTCACTACAACACAGCCATCACCAAAGAAGGGATGGATGAGGCTTTTAACTATGAGGATACGCGTTGAAGTAGGAAGTGATTCGTTATTTTTCTTAAGCTGTTGCAGGACTCTAAATGTTTTCTCGAAATATTCACTACTTGTTCATTCCAAGTAAGAGAGCGATTAAGAATATAGCCCAAATTCTTCACAGATTCAACAAAGGGGATGAGACGCCCATCGTTCAAGAGAAAATGTAGGGTTGCAATTGTTCCAAGTGATGGAGTGAAAGAAGGTCCTACGATTATACGCATAGTTTTAATAGGGTTAAGAAAGAGGCCACTTGTCGCTGCCGAATGTACCACTAGATCAATACTAGATCATATTTGTGATAGCTGCAATGTCGAAGACCGCTACCAAGTTCAGAGGTATAAATATTAAATATAATGGGTGCAAGAATGGATCCCTGAGGGACACCACTCTTAACCTCTGCACAAACTGACTGTTCGCTTTTTCGTTTGAGGACAGAAAAGAGTGCGTGCGTGGGCCCGAGAACCCATGATCGTTACTGACACAACCGCGGAACCTTTTAACAAAAGAATTCTTGGATACTGTTAAAAACTTTCAACCACCGTAACCCCTGCGATAGATGCTCACTTATTTTTTCAATATGTTATCCCAACGTGCATTCTCAAAGACAGAGGAGGCAGTTTCGTTAGAAAGCTTATGAAAAAACTCGAAGGCATTGTTAGGGTAAAGCAATTGACTACATCCGGATATCGACAGCAAGCAAATGCATTTCCAGAACAAAGCCATGTAGTGCTAACGAATTGCATCAAGTATTCTGCAAGTAATTATGACAGTTAGGATCGATTGCTTCCATTCGCCATGATTGCATATAATACCTTACTGCACGAGGCTAACGACTTGACGCCGTATGAACTGGTATTAGGACGATTGGCCCCAGTACCAAGTTCATTTCCGCAGGACGAAGAGGTTAAAACTTACGAAATCTACCTGCGTGATTTAATAACAAGAGTGACAGTTTTACGATAAGAATTTTCTATCATGGAATGGTTTTAGAGTCTAACATAGTAGTTGCAGAAGCGTTAAGAAAGAAGATTATCAGGCATAGGAATGTAATAAGGCGAAGAGCTGATAAATTAGTTTCCCGCAAATTACCTTGCAGGCGCAGTTACAGGAGACGGAAAAGTTGTCGAACAACAATAAGAACAAAATATCTCTTCATTAGAGAGTCTAACTCGTAATTTACGAGTGATAGACGCCAGTATCGAAGACAATCTCCGAGCAGCTAGCAAAATCCTTAAAGTCATTTATACGTTCCGCCAAGGCCGTATGCATGTCTTGCGTTTGACGTCAAAACCGACGGAATCAATATACCCTGACATCTAAGACTATCAACCAGATTTTGCCTTTCCATTTGCAGGACCGGTAGTGGATTTGGGGGAACTGCGCAGCGTCTCCAAGGTCATGGCTAGCTACAAAGAACAACTCCTTAGGGTCCTATTGAATCTTTCACTTTTATAAAATAACTCACGAAGAGCTTACATTCCTCCTGATTTCTAGCACCTAGCCGTTGGGCAATATTAGGGAACGCTTACCTTAATAAACTACGAAGAAATAGTCATGCGTAGTGCCCCCATATCATAGGATTGGTGAAAGCATCTCGCCTCGTAATGAGGACGCAAAGCTAAAATCAATTAAAACAATGAGAATGAGAACTTGGTAAATCCCAATTGAAGATGACCCTCAATAACAATTATAAAGAACATAATTTAGAGGCCCACTTCAAGTCGGCTATACCTAGTTGTCATTCTCACTTCCTCAGTTTGGTATGATACAAGTGGCACCTGGATGCCAACTGCGGAAGAACGACCGGATGTGTCACGTTTTATTCAAGAGGACCGTACTAATCGCCATCATTTATGACCCTGAGTTACATTTAAGTTTTACAAAGATGTTACTAATTGTAAGGGAGAAACAAGATCTCGTTTAGCAGTAACGTTAGAGAAGAACAAAATATATCTATTTTGAAGTTTAATTTTCTTCTTATTAAATGCTGTTGAGTTTGCTAGAATATCTTTTTTCTGCGCCAAGATATCCAATTTTTAAAATTAGAAATATTAAGAATATGTCAGGCCCGGAAATATATAAGTGTCTGTGCTATAGTTCTAATTATCCTATTTTTGTGTATTTTTCCGAGCTAAAACATACCGAGCGAAGCACTTAAGCTACAAGTCACAAACCCAAAAACCCACAAGAACTATAGAACAGACATCTGTGTATTTTATGTACAGTTTTTAGAGAAAATAGAAGTAGCGACAGTGCATAACCTCAAATATGCATTTCTATGTTATAATATTTAAAAATCCTAATGTGATAGAACATTTCTGAACCCGCATTTGGATTCAACGACCCAAAATTGCTTGGAATTATGATGACGCTTTCCAAGAAAAAAGATAAATTTTTAATCCAAAGGGACGAATTGTCCTAACGGATGGTTCGTTATGCCCTTTTCAACTGCGATTTCAAATATGAATCTGACAGCAAAAAATTGGAGACAGGTCATATTCAATGTAAAATTGTCTATTATTTTCATTACGAACAATTTTTTCTTGAAAATTGTCACCTCGAAACCGACGTTGGATTTTTATAATTTGGGATTTTTTAGCGTCCACGAAACCTGTTCTTTAAAATCCATGCATAGGTTCCTTACAATTTAAGATGGCAGCATCCAATTTTGCGACTTAGAGCCGACAATTTTTTGCTTCCTTTGATATTTTTTAAAAAACAATTTCTTGATTATCAATGTTTGCCAAAATCGGTAAACAGGCTTTTTTTGACGCTGATTAATAATCTGTTACCAAGTTTCACAAACTCAAGATAGCGGATCCAATACGGCGGCCAAAAATATACAAAAATGTTCAATTTTGAAAAAAATTTGGTATAGAGGGGTTTTCTGGGTAGCTGATTACGAATTCGTTGTCAGTTTTTCCTTATTCAAGATGGAGGGTCCAATATGGCTTTTTCTCACTCTTAAAACTCAAAATTATCATCGTTAGCTCGGTTTTGACGCTTTAAATAACGCAGTAAATTTCTTACGAACAAAATTGTAACTAAACCAATAAACTTACGGAGATACATATAATATTTCGATTATAAGTATTGTTAATATAATGTAAAAGATAAAATTTACATATCACGTATATGGTTCCCAAAAGAACAATTACTTAGGATAAGTACGTATGTAGGCTCATACTTCTTCCTATAAATTGGGTTTGACATAAAATGTATGTTCTGCACAATGGTGCATTCAGCATCCAACAGTATATAATAGTGTATTCACTAATCCGCGAAACGAAAATCCCTCTATACCAGATGTCATAAATATTAAACTATTTTCGAAAATTTTAAACGCAAAATTGAATTTCTAAAACTGATCATGGATTCGTAATCAGCGACCGAAATACCCTGTATACCGAGTTTCATAGAAATTGAACAATTATTGAAATTTTTTGCTGCCACATTGGAAACGCCATCTTGAATCCGCAAAAACTGACAACGGATTTGTAATCAGCGACCCAGAAAATCCCTCTATACTGTTATATTATATATTTCTAAAATTTGTTTATAACAATAATATTTGTCATTAGATGAAAGTATAACTTACACAAGTATCACTAGAAAGACTAATAATAACGAATGTTTTTATTCATTGACGTCTATTTGCCTGTTTGAAAAAATCCTTTATTTTTGACACAGAAGATGCAATTAAGGTAATGAAATATATTACTTAGGAATAATTTATGAGATATCAGTACTTAAGGAGGACAAGTTTGACATTTATAATCATCAAGATAACGATTCAGATAACATATATAAACATTACCCGACCAGCAGAATATTATTTAGATACACTTTTTAGACAATTATTCCGCAAAACCAAAGTATACAGTTTTTCATTGGTTGCAAAATATGTTGATCGTTTGTGTTCGAGTCTATATCTTGATGTTGATCCTTAATTTTATTGGTAAATATAATAATATATCATATATCTATGACTTTAGAATTTTATTTAGGCTTTCCGCAAGTATCAGAGAATAATGGTGAGATTATTAATGTAAAAAGAAAATTATAAATGAATCCTATTTTAGGCACAATATCTGATAAGATTATTAGACTACTGGAAATTCATAGCAGCAAAATTACTTCCTTTGGTAAAAATATGCGTCTAATGCTATCATTCTGTAAAATAGGATGATATTGAGATTTTACATAAGTAACCCAACTATTATAAACGTTCTATTTATAATATAGTAATAATAATAATATAACTGACAATTTTTTCCGGATTTTTCTTCAATTCTGAAATTGTTTAAATTCTGATTTCTCTGAACATTACGATGATTTTATTATTTGAAATTACTGTTTTATCAGTCTAGATAATCATTTGAATATAAAAATGTATAATCACCACGAAATGAGCATAATTACATTATAATTGAAGACACTTTAAAAATGTAATCATCAAATTGACATTCTTACTTTCTTGTGAAAAAATTAAAATTGTATATTTTAAACTTTAAATTTTAAGCTCTAAAATTTTATTTTATTTACAATTGGTAACTTCATATAAAGCATCAAACCTTGCTAAATATTACAAAATTATACTAATTACAAATTTCTCAATGAAATGGATAAAAATGCTATTCCCGGACCTTTGGGTGTGGAAAAAACGAATTATTTTCTTTATTTTTGTCGTAGCTTGAGTTGTAACCAAGAGATATACACTTCTATCACATGGTTTATACACTTGTTATTTTGCACACATCTCATCACGGCTATAAAGTTTTCACTATACTGCACGCTCTTTGACTTCTTTTTATGAATTTTTCCGGTAAAAATTAGTTATTTAACTATTTTATAGTTATTAACATACAACAAAATTAAAATGTCGGGCGTCCTGATTAAAGCGTGAACTGTCGGATTAGGTCACCGGCTAAACGCTAAGAAAATCAGAAAAGTGGGAGCGACGCACGATGCTGGATGTGGATCATTATTATTAATGCAAAAAGATTATTTAAAAAAAAATATAACCGTCCATTCCTTTTTACAGATATAACTTTACAGTTCGAATGTTTGCCTGATGGTACCCCCATTCCTGGTGTTCCTCGTGGCGACCCATCTTCTTCTGCTTGTGACCGACAAAAACCACCTGCCAGACCTCAATCTTCGATTAGGTCTACTTCTCATGCCAAACCACCTCTTCGCTCAAGGTCCCGGTCTCCTCCAGCCGCGAATAGAACTTCACGTACGAGGCTTCCTTTTACTAACATATTTGGCTATGAACTTGATCAACTTGAATTTATTCGGCTTATTCCCTATAAAAATGTGCAACGGCAATTTCAACTTCAAAGATTCAGTTTTCCTTCCGATGAACCAATTGAGTTGTTTGAAGGACTGAATCAATATGGGCCTGTACCAACTCAAGAACAAATTGTATTATCAACAGTCAATGGTGATGTCTTTGCAATATTGGAAAGTACTGATACTCTTGTTGGAATATATACATACAATGCTCCTCGCAAAGTACGGGCAAAAATCAACATGAACAATGGCAACGTTACCCCATTGACATCCGATGAAGTCAAAGAAATTCCAGTAGGCCGGCATCGCCAAATCTTGTATAATTATAAAGTAAAATTTCTAAACCAAAAACATGGGTGAGTTACTTAAAAATCCACTTAGCGTTAAATCATATGTTTTAGTTTATGTCTTGTTTATGTTATGTTTATACTATGTTATGTTGTTATGTCTTGTTTATGTTATTTCTACCGAGGCTTCAAATATTCACATAGTTGCAGTTATCGAAAATTAAATCTGCAACAGATTCCTCTAGAAAAAAAATTATAGCAAACTTTATGAAATTTCATAAACATTCATACTTACTTAATAGCGCCCCTATTTTGATGTTGTGCTTAGCACCATATTTTCTCTTTGTTTTTCTTTTAACAATCAACATTATTCTGCCAGGTCTCTTGCTCCTGCCGAGTCACCACGTCGTTCCAGGTCAAGTTCTTCTTCTAGGCACATAACTCTACCTACCAGGCTTCCTTCTTCTGACGGATCTGGATATGGACTCGACCAGCTTCAGTTTATTTGGCTTATCCCCAAAAAGAATCCGAACCTGATATTTCGACTGCAAAGGTACACGTTCTCTGCGGATAAATTAATTTTATTTCTCGACCAGGAAAATCATTATGGAGCCATACCAGTCCAAGAACTAATTGTATTAACAACACTTACTGGCGACATCTTTGCAATTTTGGAGAGTAGTACTTGTCTTGCTGGAATATATAGGTATAATATTCACACTCGCAACAAAGGACGGGTAAAACTAAACATGCAAAGTGGCAGCGTTACCTTTTTGACCAGGAATGAAGTGCTGGAAGTTCTAGTAGGCCGCCCTCATCCGATCTTATACAGTTTTAATATACAGCATGTTAACCACAATCCTCAACGTCACGCAATCAGGTAGAAGAATTGTTATACTGAAAAAACCTGATCCGAGGCCATCTAATAATATTACGAGCTACTTGTAATTACAAATAATAATAAAAACTAAATGTATTATGGTGTATAATGGTGAATTTATTATTTTCACGAAATAGTCGTTGCAGAAAATAGTTATGGGTTTATAATAATTACACATAATGAAAATTAACCTAGTTCCATGTCCTGCGGTTGAATTCAAAACACTCGAGCTGTCAGATTGTACGTGATGCGGGTTACGTAGCAATGGACCAAAAAGAGGTGGCTTCCTAGCACGCGTACAGTGGATGAGATTCCCGTTCGCACCAAAGCAGTGATCCCACATCTGAAACCGCATTCACTCCAATACTATGACACGTCTATGTCCGTGTGAAAATAGTAGGAGACCATAGCACATGACTAGGTTGCGCACGCAACACATTTCTCCTCTTCTGAATCTGAAAACTCGAAGGTGCACGATTGCCGGTCGG
>JAAAKG020134419.1:25229-36658 GCA_010014905.2 Druon quercuslanigerum | reverse complement strand
TTTTCCGCTAGGAGATTAGTCTCCAGACCTAGGCTAATCGACTGCTATATTGCAGCAGTAAAAAAGAAGAAGAAGAATTTTGGCTAAACACTGGTTAAAGACGAATTTTACGTTTGGGAATTGTTTTAAACGAAATCAATGCAGATAAAATATTTAATTCAATACGAAATACTTCAATAATCCTTAGATTTCAAGCCACAATACATTGATTTTTTAACAAAATAATTTAATTTTCAAATAAAAAAGGTTTTTTTACTCAAAGAGATGAATTTCCAAAACAATAAGACGAGTTTTTAAGAAAAAATTAATTTTAAACCAAACAGTTGCATTACCATCGAAATAGATGAACTTGCCAGTTAAAGAGACGAGTTTTCGAAAAAATAGTTAAAGATTTAACCAAATAGTACAGTGTTCAAGCCAAAAAGGCGATTTTTTTTCGAAGACTGTTGAATTTTTAACAAAAAAGTTTCATTTTCAAACAAATAATTGAATTTTCAACATACAAAGAAGGATTCTCAATCGAATGGTCTACTTTTTAATCAAAAACATAAAAAGTCAATCGAATATTTGAATTTTCAAGACAAATAGATCAATTTTCTAGAAGATGGTTGAAGTTTCTTTAAAAGAGTTGTATTAACAACGAAATAGGTGAACTTTTCAGTAAAAAATACGAATTTTCCGAAAAATAGTTAAAGATTTAACCAAATAGTAAAATGTTGAAGCCAAAAAGACGTTTTTTTCGAAGACAGTTGAATTTTTAACAAAAAAGTTACTTTTCAAACAAGAAAGATACATTTTTAATCAAAGAAACTTTGTTTTTATCTAAGAAAGTTGACTATTTTACCCCAAAAGATGAATTTTGAATCCAAAAGGATGCTTTTTTAATAACACAAATGAATTTTCAACCAAAAATGATGAGTTTAACAATATAGTTAAATTTTACAAATATAATTAGATTTTTTACAAAATATTTAAACTTCGGCATACAGAGGTGCATTTTCAAACAAATGGTTGAATTTTTAAAAGAAAAAATATTGAAAAATATTGAGATTCAATCAAAACAAAGGAAAATTGTTTTTCTACCATGAAAAAAGAATTTTTAACAGAAAAGTAGTGTTTCGAATCTAAAAAGTCAAATACTATAGAAAACAGAGGACTTTTAAATTGGAAAAGATGAATTTTTAACCAAAAAAATATAATTTTAAATAAAGAAAGATGAGTTTTTTTACAAGATAATTAAATTTTCAAATTAAAAGTAGACCTTTAACAAACAAAATGACGATTTTTCAACATAATACATAAATCTTCTACCAAATAATTGAATAGGATAAAAACGAATTTTCGACCAAGAAAATTAATGTTCTTTAAAGAAGACGAATTTCCAACTTACACAATACACAGGATACAGTTTTAACAAAAAATGGAATAATTTAATAACAAAAAACAATTTATTTCAACGAATTTGTTACATATTCTACCAAAAAGATGAATTTCGAACAAAATACATAAATTTTGAACCAATTTATTTCATTATGAAGCCAAAAAGACGAATTATCTACAAACAAGTTGAATTTTTAAACGAAAAAATGGTTTTTCACCAAAAAGTTTAATTTTCAACCAAGAAAGAAGACTTTTCTACCTAGAAAGATACATTCTTAACAAGATAGTTGAATTTCCAAACAAAAAGTTTAAGTTTCAAAATACAAGAATTATTTTCTATCCAAAAGACGGCTTTTTAACAAAATATATGAACTTTCGACCAACGAGACTAATGTTCTATAAAAAAAAAAAACTTTCAACACATCCAATTTACTGAATAAAGTTTTGACCAAACATGGAATAGTTTAATTTTCAGAAAGAATAACATGATTTTTAACCAAAAGGATACACTTTCGACCGCAAAAAGATTAATATTCGACAAAAAAAATAAAGAATTTTGAGTAAAATACATGAAAATATGAATATTTCATTTTAAATTATTTAATTTTAACTTTGGGTCAAATAAAGAACTTTCCAACAAAAAGATGAATTCTCAACGAAGCATGTAACAGTGGATATTTCAATTAAACAATTGCATTTTTACCAAAAAAGGATACATTTTTTAACCAAAAAATTGAACTTTTAACTAAACAGATAAACTTATGACGAAAAAGTTAAATTTTTATCTAAAAAAGACAAATTTTTACCCCAAAATGGAACAGTTTAAGTTTCAGTTTAAAAAATATTTTTTCAACCAAACATGAAACGAATTTGCATTAGAATAGTTATATAGTTAAATAATGAAATTCGTAATCAAACGAGATGAATTGTGAACCAAAAATATAATAGTACAGGGTATCCAAATACTCTTAAGAATAAAATTCAAGGTATTTTCCAGGTATTCTAGGACAAGAAATCAAGTTTTTTTCATTTCTCCTCTTTTTATATCAAACAATAAAAAAACGGTTTGTTATATAAGTAATAAATGAGCCAATTCATTTTTTATTTGCCAAAAATTTTGATAGAAAGCAGAAACATAAATAAACAAATTCGTAATTTTTTGTGAACATAAGTTGTCATTGAAAACTTTGAAATCTTTGTGAATATTGAAAATTCTGGAAATCTTTGTGAATTTTTGTCCGTGAAATCTTTCGTAATCGTTTGAAATCATTGAAATATTTGAAATCGTTTAATCTTTCAAAATGCTTTGAAATCTGGTTTCTGTACCCTTTTTGAAATCTTTTTGAAATTTTTACGAAATCTTGGAAATATTTGTGAAATCCTTCTGAAATGTTTTGTATTAATTTCAAATCTTTAAAATATTGTTAATCTATGTAGAATATTTTGAAATATTGCAAATCTGGCTTACCCTTTTAAAAATCTCCGAAATATTTTGAAAGTTTTTAAATCTTTGGAAATATTCATTTATTTTGTGAAATCTTTGAAATTTGGTGTACACGCCTTTTCCAATCATTAAAATCCTTGCAATATTTATGAATGGTGTGAAATCTTTAGGAAATTTTAGTCCAATCTTAGTCAAATCTTTTTGAATATTATTCTTTGAAATTGTTAATAATGTTTTGTAATCTGACCGAGTGGTTCATTGCAATTTATAAAATAATTAGTAAAGTCTACAAAAATGCCTAGAAATTTAAATTGAACTAATTTAAATTTAAATCGTCATTTATTCTGCAATGAGTGAAACATAAATTATTTATTGATAAATGAAAAAAATTTAATCAGCAAGATTTCTTCAAGGTTCTCGTGAAAAATTTAAGGAGATTTCCAATTTAATAAGAACAATTTAATAAGAAAAAGGAATTAAATGGTAGAATTTACAAATTGAAGCCCTACAAAGTAAACAATTTTATTTTGAATTGAAGAATCACGAAATTGAATGATTTTAGATTTAAAATTTAGAAAATACGTCAAAGCTTCTGAAATTCTAGAATTTCAAATTGTTCTTACATAACTTTTTTTTACTCAAACCCTTTGAAATTTCCATTATTTGAGGAGAATTTAAATCACTTAAAAACTAATAATTTTGTAATAATTAATAAATTGCTAATTAAACTTTCCAAAACTCAACCAATTAAATTTTTGTTGCAGAACTCTGAAATTAATGCAAGCATTTAAAATGACTAAAATTATTCATTTATTGCTGTATCAATTTCAGTTACATGGTTCAATTTTTATCTTTTCAATTTTAAACCTAATTTTTAATTTTTTAATGTCAAATTTTCCTTTAGAACTATTATCGACTCTTTGAATAATTATTCCTAAAATGATCAAATTCAAAAGTATTAAGGCTTTTAATATGAAATTTTAGAATATTTAATATTTTTGTACAAAAAAATGTGTTTCTGTTTGGAAATTTCTAATTGTAAACTTTCAAAAATTATAAAACTAGGGTGGCCGTTTTAATCAAAGGAAAAAAAATTCCCGGTTTATAAACATTTTTCAAGGTCAGTGAAATTTAAAAAATCAAACACTAAATCTTGAAATTATTCCTTTTGAAGTAATAAAAACTGAACTGCAAGTGAAAGCATCCAAAGTGAAACATTTGTCATTTTAAACTTTGAAAACTTAAGTTTAAAAGTTGTTTCATTCAACAATTTTCTATTCAAATGCTCACTAATTTACACGTATCAAATGAAAGCTAATAAAACTCTTAAAAAAAACAATTTTAAATTAAATACTTTTATAAATTGTAGAGCTTAAAGATTCAAATTCAGTTCCAAAAATATAAATCCACGTTACCATTTTCAATGCTCTAAATTAAAGAATCAGTCAATGAATTTGAAAATGTTCAAATTATACAATTTAAGTAATTTTAAATTCTAATTCCAGCACAGAATTAGTTAAAAATTAAAAACTCCCTGTTCAAATCAAGAATTTTAATTTTTGTGTAAAATTCCCTGTTCAAATTCATAATTTTAATTTTTTTGGAAAAAGTTCCTGTTACAATTCAGAATTGTGTTCCTTTTCGAAAATTTCCACTTCTGGATAAATGCCAGTTCCAGCTATTATTTTGTGAAAATTGAAAATTCCCTGTTCAAATTAAAAGTTGAATTATTTTTATTTTAAATAGTTTAAAAATCCTTCAAATGCTTCGAAATTTTATTTCAACATCTTGAAACATCTACATCTTGTTCTCAATTTTTTCCATTTATTTTATTTTAATTCTGCCAAATTAAAGAAATTTTCTTAAAATCTTCCACATTCTTTTTGGAGACAATTTTGTAAATCTTTATAAATCTTTTTAAATATTCTCTTAAAATTAGTTTATTAAAATAAAAAATCATTTTCAGTCTTCATAGGAAACGGTTTTTATTCTTCTGAAGCCTGTCAAAATTCGTAAAAAGCTTCTAATTTTTTCCTTCGAAATAAGCCAAAATCTATATTTTGTTTTAAATTAGGCCGCGGTGTAGACACCTCAATTAAATTATTTTTAAAAATTATTTCAAACTTATAGTAATTTTTAATTTTTTCAAATCTTCTGAATAACTCTTCAACTTACTCGAATTTTGTCGAAGAATAATAGGTGTTCACGTGTTATTTATATAGCAAAATTCAACAATTTAACTTACAAATTAAGTTTGGTTAAACAGAACAATTAAAATTGTAACATTCAAAGTTTAGTTTTTTTGTTTCTTAATTCTATTTATTTTTTTAAATTAAAAATGTCAAATTGAATGGTTTAAAACTGGAATATTTTAGACTGAAATTATATTTGAAATTTAATGAAAGCCTTTAATTATAAATATATTATTTTTAAGTTATTTTAAAATTAAAAATAGTTTTTAATAACTCACCCTTGAGAGTATTTAAAACTTGTCGACGTCGCGGAAGGACTTTTACCTCCACGGTTTAATTTCGGAGGAGTTGGTCCTTCCTGTGCGTCTTGAACTGCAAGACACTCGTCTAAATAATCATCCATTTCTTCCAAGACGGAAATATCTGACGTTGTACTGTCCAATTCGTGGTAAATAGCTCTCTGAAATTGTTAAAATTCAAATTAAAAGCCTCTTTTATTAAATTATAGAAAGAAACTTTAGCGAGCTTTTAGCAAACTTTTAGTTACCTTCTTGTTCAGAGTCGATTGTTGATTCACGACGTGTAAAATGCTTCTTCCCAAACTTGTATTACCAATATCTTCACTTTCATCGTATTCGTCACTGTAATCCTCCGTTCCGTCATCCTAATGAAAATAAATAGCAATTTTCAGATTGGTTCTACATTTCTGAAATTTTGTTTGTTTAAATCAAATCAAATTTGCATACTCAAAGATATGAGAGAAAACAAAGTTTTCCACTTTTTTTATTTTGGTCTTACGATAAATTTTGAAATTTTTTTTTTTTTAAAAGTCGAGTTCTGATGAAGGCCCACACAGATGAGGCCGAAACGTTAATAAAAGGGATTTCTTGAGGTTTTATTTATCAAATTTCCATACCCGAACGTAATAATCAGCCTCAGTTTCGGTTTCAGTCTCGGTTGGTTCTTCCAATGTTACAGTCTCGGGTTCGGTACTTCCGACCGTGAATTCAGTTTCTGAATCGGTTGTGCTGGCTTCAACACCCGTGAGATTCGGGTAAAGATTTCCAAATTTCGGGGCACAAACTCTAACACGCTTGATGTCATCCACCGTTCTTGGTTCTTGCGATTGCGCCAAACCACTCACTACTGGAAAAAATTACTCCAGTTATAAAATCGACTTTTAACTTGCTTGTAATATTTTTTAACATTTATTTTAAACACAATATATATTTTCTACTATAAAAGATGACTTTTTATCAAAATACTTCAAGTTTCAACAAAATAATTAAATTTTGAGCATAATAGTTCAATTTTCAACCTAAAAAGATAAATTTACAATTAAAAGTGTTATAGTTTATAATTCAATCAAAAAAGATTAAATTTATATAAAAAAAAAAGAATTTTAAACCCAAGACAACGATTTTTCAACAAATAAAGATTTTTCAGTTAAGTAAGAAATAAAAGTTTATCTAAATTGTTGAACCTTCAAGTTAAAAAACGAATTTTATCTACAAAAATTGAAATTTTAAATCAAAGTACACTTTTCAGCAAAAAATTAATTTTACAGGAAACTGATGCATTTTTACCCAACGAACATGAAATTTCAAAGAAAGAAAATCTTTTTTTTTTTTGCCAAAAAAAGAAGAATTTTCAACCAAAATAATTCAATCTTAAAAAAGGGGAAAGTTACATTTTCAGGTAAAAAAAATACTTTTAAACTAAACAAAAGGCTTTTTGACTAAACAGTTAAATTTTCAACCAAAGATATAAGTCTTTAATAAAGAAATACATGTTTAACAATGCAGCTTAACTTTGACCAAATTAGTTGAATTTTTATTTAAATAAGATTTTTTTTAACAAAATAGTAAAACCTTCGATCAAAGACATAAATTTCGAACTAAAAATATAAGTCTTCAACAAAAATATGATTCCTTAGCAAAGTGATTTAACCAAATCTTAAAAAAAAAACTAAATACTCAAGCTGAGAATAATAATTTTGTAACAAAAAATTAGAATTTTCGTTAAAAAAATTAAATTTTTACTGAAACAGATGAATTTATAAATAAAAAAGAATTTAAAAAAAATAGTTAAATTTTCTGTTAAAATTATTTCAGTTGACTTTTCACGATAAAAGTATACATTTTTAAACAAGAAATAAGTTTATACGAAAAAAATGCATTTTGAATCCAAAAAGACGAACTATTTACCGAAAAGGATGATTTTAAGAAATTTTTTGAATAATCTGCCAAATAGTTGCATTTTTATCCAAAAAAATAAATATCCCTTAAAAAGAAGAATTTTTAAATCAAAAATATCAATTGAAAAAAAAGTTGATTTTTCATCCAGAAATGATTCCAGTAGACTTTTCAAGATCAAAATATCAATTTTTAACAATAAAATAAGCTTCTACGAAAAAAAATTGAATTTTCAATCCAAAAAGACGATTTTTTCACAAAAAAGGTTGAATTTTCAACAAAATAGTTGAACTCTCTGCCAACTGGTTGCACTTTTATCCAAGAAAAATGAAATTTTTACTAAAACTGAGGGATCTTTAATAAAAACGACAACTTTTTTTTTACACTTGAACAACAAAACAAAACAACAAAACAGAATGTTTAGCTTTTTAAGGATAAAATTTCTCTTAAAACAGATAAATTTTTAATTAAAAAAAGTAAAAAGTTTGAATTTTCATTAAAAAAAGATTGCAATTGACTTTTCAAGGTTAAAATATGAATTTTTTAACGAAAAATAAGTTTCTACGAAAAAAGTTAAATTTTGAACAGAGTAGTTAAATTCTCTACTAACTGGTTACATTTTTAACCAAGAAAAATGGAATTTGTACTAATACAGATGAATTTTTAATAAAAAAGACAAATTTTTTTAAATTGAACTTTCATCCAGAAAAGATTTTATTTCATTTTTCAACACCAAAATATAAGTTTTAAACAAAAAGTAAATTTTCAACAAAATAGTTGAATTTTCACTCAAAAAGTAATTTTAAACCGAAAAGGATGACTGTTTAAATAAATTTTGAATACTCTGCCAAATAGTTGCAGTTTTTTCCAAAACAGATCAAATTTCTCTTAAAACAGATGAATTTTTAAATCAAAAAGATACATTTTTAAAGGAAAAAGTTCATCTAAAAATGATTCCAATTGACTTTTCAAGATCAAAATATGAATTTTTTAACAGAAAATAAGTTTCTACGAAAAAAAGTTGAATCTTCAATCCAAAAAAACGGATGAATTTTTAACAAAATAGTTTAACTCTCTACCAAATAGTCGCATTTTTAGCAAAAAAAAAAAAAAATGGAATTTATACTAACTCAAGTGAATTTTTAATAAAAAAGACATTTTTTGTTTGTTTGAACTTTCATCCAAAAAATATATAATTTAATTTTTCAACGCCAAAATATAATTTTTTTACAGAACAGTTTCATTTTTACCAAAAAAAAGATGAAATTTTTCTTAAAACAGATGAATTTTTATTTGTAAAAATTTCTTCTTTATTAGTTGAAAGGTGAAATTTTTTCTAAAACAGGCAAATTAAAAAAAAACTTAAAAAAATAATTAAATTTGTATTTAAAGAAGATATTATTTCACTTTCCAACACCAAAATAAAAACTGTAATCAATAAGTTAATTTTCTGCCAAATAGTCGAATTTTCAAAAAAAGGGTTGACTTTTCATCCAAAAAGATTTCAGTTGACTTATTAACAACAAAATATACATTTTAAACAAAAGTTTAATGTTCTACGAAGAGCTGAATTTTATAACCCAAAAAGAGGCATTTTTAAGAAAACAGTTGAATTTTCAACCACAAAAGGATGTCTTTTCAAGTAAAATTGTTGAAATTTCAACGGAATAACAAAATATATATCTAAAAAGATAAACTACATGTGGAACTTTTCGCGAATTTGCATTTTAAGTACGATCCCTCAAAGGAATCTACACTTTCAGATGTGAAATTTGGACAACCGGCCCCCAGTGTTTTTGCCACTTTTTATTTAAGCAACTTTATAAAAAAATATTTACAATATACCATTGGGATCTGGATAAAACAATAAAATATATTTTTCGAACCTTGTCTTTTGACTGGAGTATTTTTATTCGGAGAGGATCGCGTTCCCATATCCTGTGGCAAAGGTGGAGGCGGGGGCACATGATCTTGCTGCAATCGAAAAAAATATATTATAATACAATTTTCAATGACATTATTGAAAATATGTTATTAAAGGAATTTTATTTACCGGAGCGGGTGTAGGTTTAACAGGACAAATGGGAGAATTCTTGGGTGAAACCGATTTTCCTTCACTGCTTTCACTCAACCTCAAGGCACAACCAGCCGCAACAGTAGCCACTTCTTTATTCCGATTAAACCGAGTTCTCAGCATTTCCAATTCTTTTTGCCGCTCCGCCTGGATGCTATGCAAAATATTATTTTCGAGTTCCTGGGTGTAACCTTGCTCGTAAATATTGCGTTGTTGTGTAACTGCTCTTCCTGCCACGTCAGCTTTCGGTTTACAGTCTAGAAATACTCCTTAGATTAATCAAAAGCTTTGAAGGAGAAAGGCCGAAAGCTTTCAAAAGCACTAGAAGTCACCCCCAGAAAAGTAAGGCAGGCACAAAAATTGAAATCAGTATTAAAAAACTTTATATTTCTAAGATTTCAAGTCGAAATATATTGCACTTACTATAGAATAGTTTCATTTTAAACTAAAAAATATTTTCTAGCAAAAGAGATGAATTTTCAACTCAAAAAGACGAATTTTCAACAAAAATTTATTCTCTACCAAAAAGTTGCATTAAATATCAAATAGTTAAACTCGCGAGCAAAAGAGATAATTTTTTAACAAGATAGTTGAAATGTTCACGTCAAGAAAATAAATTTTTTCGAAAGCAAATAAATTTTCGACTAAGAAAGATGACTTTCAAATCCTAAAAGATGAGTTGAATTTACAATGACAAAAATATGATACGTTACATTTTCAACCAAATGGTGGAATATTAAAAAATCAATAAAAATAGTTGAAATTTCAAGCTAAAAAGATTAGTTTTTTAAAATACCGTTGATTTGTCAATAAAAAAGTTCATTTTCAATACAGAAAAATTACTTCAAGAAAAAAAAATTTTAACCAATTTAATTGGACGACAAAAATTTTTTTTTACAAACTACTTAAATCCTCAACCAAATAGATGAATAGATGAGTTCGAACATCGTTTTTTGGGCCCACGATCGACCTCACAGCCTCTGGTGCCTTCTGGATAGCGCTCCTAAATTCTCCAGATAAAAAAGAACTTTGTCGCTTTACAATGTATCTACTTGGAGTTCTAAAAATCAGAAACCTTATTGTGTCTTCCAAGCTTAATAAGTCTATAACTGTTTGTAAAGCTAATTAACTAGACGCTCATATTTCACTTTCTTTGCACAGGTCTTAGAACCTAAGCAAATATCGCAGCATATTATCCTACATGTATGAATATATCTATATATTAAACTTGTATCTCATGCTGTTGTTAAATAAACAAAAAAATAAATAATAAACAAGAAATATGAATTTTAAACCAAACAGTTGAATTTTCAAATAAAAAATATTTTTTTCGAACCAAAAATGGATAGTTACATTTTTAGTTAGAAAAATTAATTTTCATAAAAAAGCTAATTTTTAACGAAATTAATTTTAAAATATGAACTTTTAACAATCAAGATGAATTTTTAACTACAAAACAACTAATTTTCTACGAAAAAGATGACATATTTAACAAAATAGTTGAACTTTTAACTTGCAAAGATGAATTTTCAAGCCAAAGCCATCTTTTTCGAAGAAAGTTCAATTTTCTAAAAATAACTTGACTTTTTGACCAAAAAGGATGAATTATTAATCCAACAGAAAAAGATTAATTTTAACAAAAAGTTTATTTTTAAACAAGAAATATGAGTTTTTGACCAAAACAGATGAATTTTAAATCCAAAAAGATGAATTTTCTATTCAAACCAGCTTAATGCTCGAAAAAATTAAATTTTAACAAAAAGTTTATTTTTAAATAAGAAATATGAGTTTTTGACCAAGAAAAGATGATTTTCCAATCCAGAAGAACGATTTTTTTATTCAAAGTAGTTCAATACCCGACAAAAAAGTATAATTTTAACAGAAAGTTTGTTCTTAAATAAGAAATATGACTTCTTGACCAAAAAAGATGAATTTTAAATCCAAAGGACGAATTTTCTATTTAAAACAATTAAATTTCCGACGTAATGACTAATTTTAACAAAAAGGTTATTTTTAAATAAAAAATATGACTTTTTGACTAGGAAAAGATCAATTTTCAATCCAAACGGACGAATTTTCTGTTCAAAGTAGTTTAATACCCGACGAAAAAGATAGATTTTTACAAAAAGTTTATTCCTAAATAA
>JAAAKG020134419.1:0-25129 GCA_010014905.2 Druon quercuslanigerum | reverse complement strand
TTTTCAATCCAAAAGGACGAATTTTCTATTCAAAGTAATTTAATACCCGACGAAAAAGATTAATTTTAACAAAAAGTATATTTTTAAATAAGAAATATGAGTATTTGACCAAGAAAATATGATTTTTCAATCCAAAAGGACGAATTTTCTGTTCAAAGTAGTTTAATACCCGACGAAAAAGATAGATTTTTACAAAAAGTTTATTCCTAAATAAGAAATATGACTTCTTGACCAAAACAGATGAATTTTAAAACCAAAAGGAGTATTTTTCTATTCAAAACATTTTAATATTCGACGAAAAAGTATAATTTTAACAGAATGTTTATTTTTAAATAAGAAATATGACTTTTGACTAGGAAAAGATCATTTTTCAATCCAAAAAGACGAATTTTCTGTTTAAAGTAGTTTAATACCCGACGAAAAAAATAAACATGTACAAAAAGTTTGTTCCTAAATAAGAATTATGATTTCTTGACCAAAAAAGATGAATTTTAAATCCAAAAGGACGAATTTTCTATTTAAAGCAGTTTAATAATCGATGAAAAAGATTAATTTTAACATAAATATTATTTTTAAATAAGAAATATAAATTTTTGACCAAGAAAAGATGATTTTTCAATCCAAAAGGACGAATTTTCTATTCAAAGTAATTTAATACCCGACGAAAAAGATTAATTTTAACAAAAAGTTTATTTTTAAATAAGAAATATGAGTTTTTGACCAAGAAAATATGATTTTTCAATCCAAAAGGACGAATTTTCTATTCAAAGTAGTTTAATACCCGAAGAAAAAGATACATTTTAACAAAAAGTTTGTTCTTAATAATGAGAAATATAAATAAATAAATAATTATTTATCATTGTTTATAATAATAATTTATATAAATTATTATTATAATTATTTATGAAAAGAATTCATAAATAATTAACAAGAAATATGAGTTTTTTACCAAAAAAGAAAAATTTTAAATTCAAAAGGACGAATTTTCTATTCAAACAGGTTCGCTACTCGACAAAAAAGATTAATTTTAACAAAAAGTTTATTTTTAAATAAGAAATATGAGTTTTTGGCTAAAAAAGATGCATTTTTAATTCAAAAGGATGAATTTTCTATTCAAACCAGTTTAATATTTGAGAAAAAAGATTAATTTGAACAAAAAGTTTGTTTTTAAATAAGAAATATGACTTCTTGACGAGGAAAAGGTTCATTTTTAATCCAAAAGGACTAATTTTCTATTCAAAACAGTTGAATTTTCGACGAAAAAAAGACTAATTAAAAAAAAAAGTTCATTGTTAAATAAGAGATGTGACTTCTTGACGAGGAAAAGGTTAATTTTCAATCCAAAAGGACAATTTTTCTATTAAAAACAGTTGAATTTACGACGAAAAAATACTAATTTTAAGAAAAAGTGCATTTTTAAATGAGAAAGATGAATTTTCAATCCAAAAGGTCAAAAAATGCACTACTTTCATTATTTAACACGAGCTATTCACCGGAAAATTATAATTCCATCCAATTGGATCAGAATATAAATATCAAGAGACATATTGCGGATTATACTGCGAATGAAACAGAACAAAGATCGAAAGTTACGAAGACTAATTAAGACTTCTACTGACAACTTGTGACGACTTTAAAAATTCGGATAAGTGAGTCGATGGTCGTCATGAGAATTCTTGAGTGAAGAATTTCGAGAAGTTCTAGTGTACCATAGAGGATATAGAGACCGGTCCGTGAAACCTGATTCCTTACGATGAACCTAATTGATAAATGATCGCTTACCTCCACCCGATTTGTCCTTTTCCATCAACATCTTGGCAGGAACGGACATCGTGAACGGCGCCTTGGGAATCGGAGCCTCTCCCTTGTTTCTCTCGAAAAGCGCCATCCTCTCACTGAGCGTCATCTCCGCGGGATCCTTAACCTTGACGTAGGTGCTGTTGTTCTTTTCAAAGAGGGAGGCCTTGCTGAGCACGGAACCTGGTGACTGTTTCATGGGACTCTTAGGAGAACCGTTAAAACCATACCTAGACATTAATCGAGAGCTACTAACGCTGGAGTTAGTATCTTTCTTTTCTGGCGACTTGCTCACGTTCTCGTTGAATCTTGACGATCCCGAAGGCCCTCCTCCAGCGCTGCTCGTTTTCACGCCCGTGATTCTGTATGTGTTGCTGTCGGTTTTTTTCATCGGGCTGTTGTTGGATTTCGTTGGACTGTTGTTGGATTTCGTTGGACTCTTGTTGGACTTCGTGATGGTAGACTCTTCTTCGGCTTTGTGGGTGGCGCCCACGATTTCCGGTAAAACCTCTCGCTTTTTTGGTGATCCTTGGGGACTACTGGATTCCTGAGAACAACCCTTATAGTCATACACGAGGCGAGAACTGCTCTTAGTGCGACTAAAGCCTTGTGCCTCCTGTAAAATAGTCAAACTCTCTCAATATTCAGTGAAGATTTTCGCTGGTTAATTTCTGATAAACTTACTGAAGCATCTGGCACCAGGTTATTTTTCTAAAGCGAGAGATTGTTAGATTAGGATAGGCGACAAGAAGCGGTTTTTACCAAAAATATTACAGGGTGTCTAATCAAATCCTGGAGAAAAATATTTCTCTGACAATTCCAGGTATTTTTCCGTAATCATTTTTCATAGTGAGGAGCCATTTATTAAAACAATCTACTCGTAATTTATATATAGTTTCTCGAGTTTATTATAAATGGTTTTTTTTTTCAGTTTCGAAGGATTCAGTTAATATTTTTGAATTTCTTTCTAAAGTCTGTGATTTTTAATTAAAACCAATTTTTATTTTATCTTCTTATATTTAAAATTCAGTGGATATGCAGGTGAAATTATTTTGGGTACTGTATGAAATTCAATTCAAGTCGTTTTAAAGTTAAAATTTTAAACGAACAGTTGAATTTAAAAAAAAAAAAAAAATAATTTTCTGCCTAAGAAGATCATTTTTAACAAAATACATGAATTCTCAACCAAATAGTTGCATTTTCAATTTAAAAAATCAAATTTTATCCAAAAATAACAAATTTTCAAACAAAGTGATATATTTTCAACAAAATTTAAGAATCTTCAACTATAATAAATATTTTAAACTAAAAGGATGAATTTTTAACAAAATAGTTCACTTTTTAGTTAAAACAAATATTTTTCAACCAAAATGATGCATTTTTCATTAAAAGGTTCAATTTTCAGCCAAGAAGATTTATTTCTACCAACAAAGTCAAATTTGCAATAAAATACATGAATTAACGAAAAAGATAAATTTTCAACCAAAAAGTGAAGTTAAATTTTCGGTTACGAATATGAATAGTTGAATTTTAATCCAAAAAGATGAATTTTTAATAAAATAGTTTTTTTCTCAACCAATTACATTTATTTTGAAATAGAAAGATAAAGTTTCAACTAAAACGATGAATAATGAACTAGAATACTTGGATTTTCAACCAAAAAAATTAATTTTCTACCAAAGAAGACAATTTTCAAATAAAAAGCATGAATCCTCAACCAATTAGTTGCATTTTTAACTAAAAAAACAACAGATACAACCAAAAATCGAGAAGTTAAATTTGAAGATAAAAAACTGAATTTTTCGCATAAAAATAACAACAAATTTTCTACCAAAGTGATGAATTTTCAAATAAAATTATAAATCTTCAATTGGAATAAACATTTAAAGCCAAAAAGATAAACTTTCAACCCAGAAGATTAATTTCTAACAAAAAAGACGAATGTTCAAATTAAAAAAATTAAATTTGAAAACAAAAATTCATCAAAATAGTTTAAGTTTCAACTAGAAAAACTAAATTTTCAACATCAAAAAAATTAAAATGATGAATCTTAAACCAAAAAAAATTAATTTTTCACAAAATAGTAACTTTCAACCAAATAATTAAATTTTAATTTAAAAAAATAATTCTGAACGAAAAATTTAATGTTTAATATTTGAACGAATTTTCTACAAGAGTAGGATTTTCAAACAAAAATATTTGTCTGTTAAGGGAGATAAAATTTTGCTAAATGTACAATTTTGAATAGAATGGCAGAATGAATTTTCAACCAGATACTTGAATTTTCAACAAAAGCTATTAATTTTCAACATAAACTACAATTAGTTGAATTTTCACCTAAAAATTCTAATTTCAAACTAAAAAAGAAGCGAATTTTCAACTAAAATTATGAATATTTAACTAGAATAATTGAATTTTTGACCAAAAACGTAAATTTTCAATTAAGAAGATTAATTGATAACAAAAAAGACGAATTTCCATATGTAAAAAAAATAATTTTCACAAAAAAAATTCAACAAAATAGTTCAAGTTTTAACTGGAATTGCTAAATTTTCAATTAAAAAAATTTTCAGCAAAAGAAAAAAGTAATTATTAACAAAATAACTAAATTTAAACCAAAGAGATAAATTTTCAATTAAAATTATGAATCTTAACCCAAAAAAATTAATTTTTTACAAAAGAGTTTCACTTTTAACCAATTAATTAAATTTAAAATTTAAAAAAATTAATTATGAACGAAAAATTTAATTATTCATACTTCAATTACAGAAGATACGTGATTTGGATTTTCATGCATGAAAGATTTTTCTGTCATGGGAGAGAAAATTTTGCAAACTGTTGAATTTTAAAGAAAATCGATGAATTTTCAACCAAGAACATTAATTTTCTACCACAAAGAACGAATTTTCAATCAGGTACTTGCATTTTCATACAAAAACGATCAATTTTCAACAAAAAATACAAGTAGATGAATTTTCAATGAAAAAAAATAATTTTAAACAAAAAATAGCAAATTTTCAACTAAAATTATGAATATTTAACAGGAATAATTAAATTTTCGACCAGAGAGGTGAATTTTCAAGGAAGAAGATTAATTTCTAACAAAAATAAAGAATTTCCAAAGGTAAAAAAAATAATTTTCACAACAAAAATTCAACAAAATAGTTAACATTTTAACTGGAGTCACTAAATTTTCAATTAAAAAAATTTATTCACAACAAAAGAAAAAACTAATTTTCAACAAAAAAGATAATTAAAAAGAAAACAGATGAATTTTCAGTTAAAATAATAAATTTAAGACCAACAAATTATGTTTTCACAAGAGTTTAACTTTTAAACAAATAATTAAGTTTTTATTAAAAAAAAAAAAAGAAATCTGAACGAAGAATGTAATAGTTAATAAAAAACTACAAAAGATATTAATTTGTAATCAAAAACAGTTAAATTCTACCAAGAAATACGACTTTTCTACAAGAATTGGATTTTTAAACAAGAAAGATTTTTCAGATAAGGGTGAGAACATTTGGCAAACTTTAAAATTTTTAAGAACTCGAGGAATTTTAAAACAAGAATATTAATTTTCTACCAGGAAGAATGAATTTTCAACCAGATACTTGAATTTTAACATAGACGATCGATTTTCAACCAACAATTGAAAACTCGAACTTTTCCCAAAAAATTATAATTTAAAAGAAAAAGAATGTTCAAAGTTAAAGAAATTTTTTCAACAAATTCAACAAAATAATTAAATTTCAACCAAAGAGATGAATTTTCAATTAAAATGCCCAATCTTAAACAAAAAAAATGATTTTTCCACAAAAGAGTTCAACTTTTAACCAAGTAATTAAATTTTTATTTTAAAAATGAATTCTGAACGAAAAATGTAGTAGTTAAAATTTCCATTACAAAAGATATGTGAGTTGGATTTAATTTTCAAGCAAAAATAGAACAGTTGAATTTCCACCTAAAAAAATAATTTAAAACATAACAAAAACAAAATTAAAAAAAAAACAAATCAAGCACGTTCTCGAAAACATTCCCTGACTAAAAAAAATCCCTGACAATTTTAATTTGTCCAGGTAGGGTAGACACCCTGTATTAAAATCGTTGGAATAGGGGTGAATTAGGAGTTGATTAATTTCCTTACCAGCGTTTCCAGTACAGTTTTGTCCCATTTCAACTGTTTTGTGGGACTTCTGCTATTGCTGCGAGTTAAATTTCGAACTCCACTCGTTCCTGGTTGAGGATCAGCGTTTCTGACTTGTTCATTTAATTTTGCTTGTATCTTCTCTGCTTTAGAGATTGTTGGTTTGATCTGTTAAAAAGAAATGTTTTTTTACTCCCTACCATTTATTAAATTAAAAATATCACATCTAATAGTTCGAAATGGCTCCTTACCAAAGTCGGATGAGATAAATCATCCTCCCAATTATTAATTGTCGATGCGAGAGCCGCTAATCTGTTTAGTCTGGCTCCACATTTTGCAGATTTCTGTTCCGCAGATTCTTCCTCAGTCATGAATTTTTCCTCTGTTCTATGAATCGGTGAGCTAAGCTCTCTATCTGTATACAAATATATAATTTTATTCCAATTATTATTTTTTTATCTGAACCTTCAACTTGTAGGAAGTTAAATAATAATTCTATTTAAATTTAAAAGGCCTCAGATAGTTCGAATTTTTTCTGTTTTTATCAATGGATCGCAACTAAATAATTAAATTTGTAACAAAATAGTTGAATTTTGAATGAAGTAGTATCGTTAATAACAAAGGTAAACTAATAATCTAACTTACAATCCCGAGAGCTGAATTTTCAATGAAATAGTTAAATTTTAAACTAAAAAATATCAATTTTTAACCAAAAATGGAATAGTTACACTTTCAGTTACAAAAAATTAATTTTTATTTAAAAAAATATTTTTTTAACTAGGTAAATTTAACTAAAAATTACGAATTTTCAACAAAATAGTTGCATCCGAATTTAAATAGATGAATTTTTAAAAAAGAAGATTAAGTTTATACCCACAAAAGATGAGTTTTCAACAAAATACATACATTTTTTCACAAAAAAATTGCATTTTCCACCCAAAATGAAATAACTGAAATTTCTACCAGTTAAATTTAACTGAACAAGACTAAATTTGATTAAAATTACTGAATCCACAGCCAAGAACATGAATTTTAAAAAAAGAAGACTAATTGTCAACCCAAAAAAAAAAACGATTTTGCAACAAAACACATACATTTTCCACAGAACAATTAAATTTTCCAACCAAAACCAAATTGTTTATTTTTCAACCAAATAGTTATATTTTTAACAAAAAAAAGAAATAAATTATTTAAAAATATAATAGTTATATTTTTAGTTTAAAAACCGGATTTTCTAACATTTCAATTGAAAAAAAAAATTTAATAAAATAGTTGAATACTCAACCAAACAGGAAATTTTTCAAAAAAGAACATTAATTTTATACCCAGAAAGACGAAATTTCAAAAAAATACATGATTTTTATACAACAAAAGTTACATTTTTTATTCGACCCTATGGTATTTCAACAAATAACTTAATCTTGTACCAAGTAGTTAATTTTTTAAATAATTAGTTTAAATTTAGAAAATTTAATATAATTTTCTACCAAAACAGTTCAGTATTCACTAAAAAGATGAATTTTCAACCAAATAGTTTAATTTTCAAATAGAAAATATAAATTTTCAATTAAAGATATAATTTTTTCAATCAATAATGGAATAGTTATATTTTCAGTTAAAAACAAAAACTGGTTTAATTTTCCGCTTTTAAGAGGAATTTTAAACTACAATTATGAATCTTCGTCAAACAAATGTTTTGTTTAAACAAAATAATTTTACTTTCAACCAGGTAGTTGATTTTTCAAACAAAAAAGTTGAAATCTCAATAATAAAGTGAATTGGATAATATTTTCACCACAAAATATTTTAATTTAAGTTTTAAAAAATGAACGCAATACAAATTACGATTATTCAATAAAACAGTTTAATTTTTAACCAAAGAGATAAATTTTCAACGAAAAAGATCATTTTTCGACCAAAAATGAAATAGTTTAATTTTTAGTTAAAAAAGATCATCGTTAGCTAAAGAGATGAATTTTCAACTAAAAATATGGAATATCAATTTGAATTGATAAATTTTCAATTTTTTCATTAATTAAAAAAAATAATTTTAAAAATACATAAGATAAGAGATGATGCTTTACCTTGAAAAAATACATTTTCAACCAAAAAGGTGAATTTTCAAACAAGAAGAGTAATTTCTACCGAAAAAGACGAATTTTTAACTTCAAAAGATAATTTTCTAATCACAAATTGAATAGTTATATTTAATTAAAACGAATAATGTTTTGGAGAAACGAATTTTCGCATAAAATTATGTAATAGGTAATTGGACTATTTACATTTAGAAAAATATATATATGTTTTAAAAAAAAAAAGTAACATTTTCAAACAAAGTGATATATTTTCCACTAAAAAAGATAATAAATTGTCGACAAAAAATTTAATATTTAAATCTTATGTTCAAAAAATTTTTTTTTTTGATGAAATAGATAAATTTTTAAAACAAAATAATTGGTTATTTTAATTGGAATAGTTATATTTTACGTAAACTGATGAATTTTCAACCAAAAAGATTAACTTTAACCAAAAAAGACGAATTTTCAACTTAAAAAATATGTTTTCCTAACAAAAAATTATTAAGTTAAATTTTTAGTTGAAAATGTTAATGTTAAACCAAAGAAATGAAGTTTTAGCTAAAATGATGAATCTTAAATTTTCGAACAAAAATAAAATAAGCGAACGTGGATTTTCAACCAGCAAGATTAAATTAAATTAAAATTTTTACATTTATAAACAAAAAGACGAATTTTTTACCAAAAAGATTAACTTATTACAAAAGAACGAATTTGAAACTAAAAAGGATAAATTGTGAACCAAAAATTTAATAGTTAACTTTTTTTTAAACAATTAATGTTCAACCAAATAGATGAATTTTTAACTAAAAGGATAGAATATTTAATTAGAATATTAATTACAATCTCAGTTACAAACGAACAATTAAAAAAAAATTAATTTGCAAAAAAATAGTCGTGATGAATTTTAAACCATCAATATGAATTTTTAACTATTTCAACGAAAAATTAAAAAGTTAATGTTCAACCAAAGAGATGAATTTTCAGGTAAATTCAACTTGCATAGTTAAATTTTCAGTTAAAAAAAAAAGAATTTCAAATTCCAAAGAAAAATGAATTTTCAACAAGATAATAAAATACAGTAATATAAATATACTTTCACAAATGAAGGATCATTGTTATCTAACTTTATATTTAATTTGACAAAATATTAAACACGCTCTCGAGAAAATTGCCTGGCTTACAAAAAAATCCCTAAAAATTTCCAGGATTTCCAGGTGTATAAAAATTGCCTGACATTTCCCTGAAAATTCCAGGTTTTCCAGGTAAGGCAGACATCCTGTTAAATCATATTGGCAGATATTACTGAAGAATTAAATGCAGCAGTTTATACTTTATGACTCGCTATAAAAGGCTCAAGTAAACAAAGGGATGAAAAGGCGAACGACCTTTCTCTTTTCGATAAACGAGACTATCAGAAACCAGTTTTCAGCGGATGTTGGATTCATTGTGTGGGCATTTTTGTGTATTAACTTCCTCAATGTTCAAACTTACAAGCTCATATCATTCATTTCAATCTGCAGGATTTGCTGATGAATATTTTCAGAGTTTTTTTAGTTAAAATACTAAATAATTTACCTCAATTTCTTAAAAGACGTCTTTTTATTTCAATTCTTGAAAATAGATTGAATTCTAATATTAACAATTTTAGAAATGCATTAGTTTTTTTTATTCTTCTTTTTTTCGTTTTAAAAACTTACCCGAGTATAAGGTGCCCAATCTCTGCAACTTCGACCTAACATTGGAAGCTGGATTCTCTCCATTTTCCTTAGTCGATTCCTGTTTTTTCAACGGAGACGATTTTCTCGTTGCTTTTACTGGGGACGTTAAGGGAGATGATTTTCTTGTTTTGACTGGAGAAACTGAGGAAGGCGAGCTTTTTGAACTCGAAATCGAGCTCGAACTCGAGGACTTTTTCGGTGTTTTCGAAGCGATTTGTTGTGTAATTGCTATGGAAAATGTTTGATCATTATTTTACTGCTTTATTATATAAAGGGCTGTACTTAAATTACGTAACGGATTATAGGCCCTCTCCAAGACTTTACGTAATTAATTTTAAAAATTCGCTGATTTTTCCTTGACCAACTCATTTAATTTTTCAAATTTATTTATTTATTTATTCTAAAAAAAATTATTCTTCTACCATAAAAGATTATTTTTTAACAAAATACTTAAATTTTCGACAAAATAATTAAATTTTCAACAAAATAATTGAATTTACAACCTAAATAGATAAAAGAATGAACCAAAAAAGTTGAAAATTTGATTTAAATAAAAATAAATTTAAAAATCAAGAAGACCAATTTTCAACAAATAAAGATTGTAGTCATGAAAGAAAAAAAGTTTATCTAAATTGTCGAATCTTCAAACCAAAATACGAATTTTCTTTACAAAAATTCGTATTTATTAACCTGAATATATGAATTTTTAGCAAAATAAATTAATTTTCATTTAAAAAATGTCAACAAAGTAGTTCAAATTTTACACACGCAAATGAATATTAAATTTAAAAAACAAACAATTTTCAACAGAAATGTTAAACTTTCAACTAGAGAGATGAATATTAAACTTAAATATCCAAGGAAGACGACCTTTCTACTCAAAAAAGATGAATTTAAAAAAAATACATAAAAAATTTGTATCCGAAAATTTTTTTAGTTTCACTATTCAATACAAAAATATGATTTTTAAACAAGAAGTAAAGTTCTTACGAAGATACTTTAATTTTTACCTTAAAAAGGTTAATTTTGAATTGAACAGTTGAAGTTTCAGCCAAAAAGGATGACTTAAAAAACAAATTGTTGCATTTTCAGGCATATAGTTGCATTTTTATCGGAGAAAGATGACATTTCTACTCAACAGATGAATTTTAAAATCAAATAGCGAAAAATTTAAACACAAAAACAGTTAAATTTTCACCCGAAAAATATTTCAGTTGACTTTTAAAAACCAAAATATAGATTTTAATCGAAAAGTTCATTTTTTTCTACGAAAGTAGGTGAATTTTCAACCCAGAAAAATAAATTTTCAATAAAACAGTTTAATTTTCCATCAAAAAGGATGACTGTAAAAAAAATTGTTGCATTTTCAGCCATATATTTCCATTTTAATCTAAGAAAGATGAAATTTCTACTCAAACAGAAGAATTTTTAAATCAAAAAAAGATTTCAGTTAACTAATCAAAACACTAAAGCATGAATTTTAAGGAAACAGGATGTAATTTCTAATAAAATAGATAAATTTTTAAATTTAAAATACAAATTTTCAAAAAAAAATTGTTGAATTTTCATATAAAAAAGATTTCAGTTAACTTTTCAAAACCAAAATATGAATTTTAATCAAATAGTTTACTTATGCTACGAAATTATTTCAAGCAACTTTTCAACACCAAAATATGAATTTAAAAAAGTGAGCTTTCCACAAAGATACTTGCATTGTCAACCAAAAAGAATGACAATTTTTTATCCAAAATGTTCAAATTTCAACCAAAGAGTTGCATTTTTATCCAAACTGGATAGATAAAAATAGATACATTTTTAAATTAAAAATACAAATTTTAAAACAAAATTGTTGAATTTCCGAAGCAGATAATAAAACTTATAAATAAAAAGATAATATTCATAAGAAAGCAATGTGTTACTCGAGGAAAAAATGAGAGGTATCAAGTGGTTCAAGAAGTTCAATGTAGGTAAAATAGAGGATATTTTTCAATTTAAAATACGAACGTAATGAAAAAAACTTAAAAAATGCAACACTTTTATAAGAAACCACAAAGATTATGAATAAATCAACAAACAAAAAATTATTCTCATTAAGTGTAAACATTTTTTCTTTTTTGCGACACTGTTGATTAAATCATGTCATATTTTCGTTTATCATCATTAAAATTGGAACAAGATTTAGAATTTTTGAACAATTTTGCATTATATTAGCATTTTTATCAGAAAATTCGTCTCTTTAATTTTTAAAAATTAGAATTCAAGGAAGATTCACAACTTTAAACATTTTTTTTAGTTAAGTTAACGTTTTACACTAGAAGACGGCATTTTTAATAAAAAATCATTAGATTAGAAACAATAGTTAGATATTAAATTTACAATTTTCTTCTATTTTTAATAATTAAATACTAAATTTTTTCTTCGAAAAACACTTTAACTAATACAAAATTTTTGACTGATTCTAAATCTTCCTTAAATTATAATGATTTTTGTTTAAAAGTACCAATTTTCGATTAAAAACGTCGATATTACTTAAAATTGTTAAAAAAAAGATGAGTCTTCTTTGAAATCTAATGATTTTTGAATAAAAATCAAAATTTATAACAAAAAACACTAAATATATCCGAAATTGCACATGCTTGTAAATGTTTATATTTTGAAAAAAACTGTATGGATTTAATTCTAATGATTTTTCTTTAAAAATATCGATTTCTCGTTAAGCACTCCAAAATAACCTTAAGTTCTTAAAAATTGTAACTTTTCTGAAATCTAATTTTTTTTAATATCAATAATTCTCAAATTGTAAATCTTTTTTGAAATTGAATGATTTTCGTTCAACATAACTTATTTCATTTGAAAAACGTAAACATAATCTTAAATTATTTCAAAATTGTAAATTTTCTTTGAAATATATATTGAAACCGCTAGGTCAGTCTACAATTGGACAAGAAAATTTAAACTTTTTTCTTTAAATCTAATGATTTTGTACTGAAAATACCAATTTCTTGTGCCAAAGGCCAACATAGCTTACAAGCGTTCAAAAGTTGTGAATCTTCTTTGAAACCTATATTTTTTAAAAATAAAAATACCCATTTCCAAAGAAAAACACTAAAGTGAACCAAAGTTGTTCAATGATTTTTAAATCCTGTTGAAATTATAATGATTTTTCTTTAAAACCAAGAATTTTCGGTGCAAAACGCCAACGTAACTTAAAATTGTTAAAAAATTATGAATCTTTGAAATCTAATTATTTTTTTAATGAAAATGTATATTTTTCACGAAAAACACTAATAGAATTTGAAATTTTTCAAGCTTGTAAAATCTATTATTTTAAATAAAAATCCTTGCATTTAAATCTAATTATTTTTGTTAAGAAATATCAATTTCAGGTGAAAGACATAATCATTTTTTTATTATAATACTAATGATTTTAAAAAAGTAACGTAACATAAGATAAAATTGCTTAGAATTGTAAACATTCTTCGAAATCTAAGGATTCTTTTTGAAAATAACTAATACCATGTGAAAATCGTTAATATAACCTGAAACTTTAAAAAATGGTTAATCTTTAAAAATATATATGTATATATATGTGTGTGTGTGTAATAATTAAAAATTGTACAATTTCTAAATTTTAAAATTAAAGAGCGGAAAAATGATGAAAATTGAAAACTCCATTTGGAACGAACTTTGTCTTGAAAGCAACTCTTGAAAGTGTAATATTTATATAATATTAGATGAGGATTTAATAAATAAACATTTTAACCTATAAAAAAATTGAGAAAGTCGATTTTTTCCAAAATAATATAACAATGATAATAAAACAGCGTTTTTCAAGCCTTTTTTTAAAGTTTTTAGCTTTAAGATTAGTATTTTTTAAAGAAAAACGCAATTGTTTAATTGTCCATATATTGCAAAAAAGCATTCAACAATTTAATTTTTTCGGTTTTATTAAAGCTATGTATCAAAAATGGACATTGGTAAACAAAAATCATTAGATTTAAAACGTTCATAATTTTTTAACAATTTAAGGCTGCGTTGACGTTTTGTATTAAAAATTGGTATTTTCAAACAAAAATCATTATAACTTGAACGGGATTTACAATCTTTGAGCAATTGGTTACAACGTTAGTCTCTTTTATCGGAAAATTAAAGAATATTGAGAATTTAAGAACATTTAAAATTTATTGTTCACCAGTTAAAAATTGAAGAAAATTGCAAATTTAAATTTCAACAGTTAAATTAAACCTACGATTTTGAAAAAACTTATATTATGTCAGCTTTTTTCTTTGAAAACACGTATTTTTTAACTGCTATATTTTCTTGAGATTATGTTGCCTAAATAATATTAAAGAAACACGTGATACTCGAAATTCGATCCACTTTTTAATATTTTATTTTTTATTTTTCTTCAAAACTGTTGAATGTAGAAAAGAAAGTAAAGAGAAAAGATATCATTTTTCATTTTTTCAATACCGTTTGGAATTTAGATGAAAAATGTATGAAATCATCCCGATCTAAAAAAAAAATAGCTATCATAGGATTCTATTTGAAAAAAGAATCGCAATTTCAAAGACAATGAGAAAAAATGCCAAAAATTCTCAGATGTAAATATTGTAGGTCATTATTGTTGAATAATAGGGGACATAGAAGAGTGTCTGTGATCTCTGCATTACTACAATACTAGTGAATTTTTCGCCTCATTCTTTACTAGTAAAATTTATACAGAAAAAACATTACCTGGTACTTGCGCGAGGATGGTATTTGCGTCCTTAAGAGGACTTCGCCTTCTTTTTACGTCATGACCAGCATTCGATAATTGGGCGTCTAATTTTTCTCTCCTCGCTCTTGCTCGTTCCAGCATTCGCTAAAACAAAATTATTTTCATTGTCAAAATAAAATATTTCTATAAATTGCGTAAGCAAAAATCACTCTTATAGACTTTAAGAATTTATAAAAAAAAATTTTATATGGAATTTTTTATTGCGAATTTATTTAGGGGGCATTCACAAATAACGTAACAAAAAATGTAATTTTTGATATTTTAAGTGAGAAAAGATTTTCACTTTCAGTCAAAAACAGTTGCATTGAAACAAGAAGGGCGAATTTAAAAAAAAAAGTTGAATCCTCAACCAAAACAGATTAATTTTTATCCAAACAGTTGCACTTTTAACCAAGGAAAATGATTTGTCTAAAAAAAGAGATGAATTTTCAAATAAAACATACGAACTTTCAACCAAAAAAGATTTTTCAGACAATAAAGAAAAAAATATTGATCAAAAATATTTAATTTTCAAGAAAAAAATTATGAATATCCAACCAAGAAAATTAATTTTCCAGCAAGAAGGATGAATTCTCAACAAAATGCATACATTTATAACCCAATACGTTGAATTTTAAATGAAGAAGTTTAATTTTCTACCAAAAAGGCAAATTTCCAACAAATGACAGAAATTTTTAAGTAAATATTTTGAACAATGCATGTGATGTTAGTCCCGATTGTATTGAAGTAGTTTTTAGTTTATACTTTTTTCGTGTCTAAAATTTGTAACTAAATATTTTCATTTTTAAACTAAAAAAATTAAAATTTTAACAAAGAATTGAGTAGTTCAATTTTCAATCAGTAGAAATAACTTAAAATTTAAAGAACGAGTTCTCTACTTTAATTTTATACCAAATGGTTGAATTTTATACTAAAGTGTTAATTTTTTCAGTCAAAAGGTAGACTAAAAAGTTTAATTTTCAGCGAAAAATGTTTATTTTAATTTAAAATAAAAAAAGACAGTTGGATTTAACCAATAAAGAAGAATTTTCAACAAAATAATTGACTTTTTACCAAAAAGGACGAATTTTCAACCCGAAAATCATCATTTTTAACCGAAACAGATTTATTTTTTAACAAATAAGTTGAAATATATCTAGAAAGAGATGAATTTTCAATAAAAAACGTTTGTTAGTCAAGAAAGAAAAAAATTTTGATTTGAAATATTAAGCCCAAAAAACGAATTTTTAACAAAACAGTTACATTTTGAACAATAATGACTTTTTAACCAAATTGTAGAATTTTCAACAAAATAATTTAATTTTAAAGCAAACAATAAAATCCCAACCAAAAGAAGATTAATTTTTAAAAAACGAGTTTTCTACCAAACTGCTTACTTTTGTATCAAACTGTTGAATTACACCAAAAATGTTGAATTTCCAAGTTTCAACAAAGTAGTTCAAATCTCAACCAAAGAGTTAAATTTTATATAAAAAAAAAGATTGGTTTTCAACTAAAGTGATGGATTTTCAAATAAAAAAAAAGGAATTTCCACCAAATAGTTCAATTTTTAACCACAGAAATTAATTTTCAATAAAATATATGAATTTTCAACTAACGAAGATAAATTTACCTTCATTTACCTTCCATTTCCAAAAATTATTTTGTCCCCAAAAAAAAGTGAATTTAAAATAAAAAAATTTCAATTGAAAAAAATAGATTTTAAACTTTTATAGCTGAAAATTGAACTATTTGGTTGTAAAGTCATCCTTTTTTGGTATAAAATTAATCATCTTGGTTAAAAATTTTATTATTGTTTAAAAATTCGTCGTTTTTGGTATAAAATTAACTTTTTGGTTGAAAATGTAAACTATGAGTGAAAATTTGTATTTTTGGTTAAATGATATTGTGTTTTATTTAATTTCAAAATCTTTATTAGTTGAAATATCAACTATTATATTTTGGATTGATCATTTATCTTATGAGGTCTACAATTCAATTCGGTCTTTGAAATTTCAGCTTCTTACTTACAAATTTCTTTTTTTTAATTTATAATTTTAGTCAAAAATTCATCTATATTTGGTTAAAAATTTATTTTCTTGTTGAAATTCCATATTTTCGCGTTGAAAATTAAACTTTTTTGAATATAAAATTGGTCTGTTTTATTTTTATATATACTAAAAATTAATTTTTTTTCATGAAAATTTGTTTGTTCCATTTTGGGTCGAAAATTTGTCTTTTTTGGTAGAAAATGAATGTCCTTGGTTAAAAATTTAAGCATCGGAATGGAAATGTATGTACTTTGTTTAAAATTCGTCTTTTATGGCAAAAAAAAAAAAAACATTTTATGATTAATATTAGATGTTAATTTCGTTTGTACATTTTATAGTGGAAAATGCAAATATCTGCTTAAAAATCTATGTAGTTTTTTGACATTTAGTTTTTAAGCAGAAAATCTAATTATTTGATTTAAAAAAGTCAACTCGTCTTTATAGATTTAACATTACACTCTTTGGTTATTAATATACATATTTTGTTGCTAATTCGTCTTTTATAGCATAAAATCAATGTTCCTGGTTGAAAATTCATTTTTTATTATTCTTGAATATTATTTCTTCGAATGAAAATTTAACTATTTCATTTTTGGTTTAAAGTGTATGTAATTTGTTTGAAAATTCATTTTTTTTTTTTTGGTAGACAAGTAATCTTCTTGGTTGAAAAATGTAATCATGTGATTGAACATGCAACCGTTTTGTAGAAAGGTCGTCTTTTTAGCTTAAAAATTGCTCATAATAAGGGTTAATTAGGGATAATTAAGGACAATTAGTATGATAATTAGGGGCTCAAATTTGTTAAGGAAATTGAGAGGTCTATATACCTGAAATACAAGTTTAAAAATTTTAAATTTGATGTCTTAAATTCAATCATTATAAATTTGAGAATAAATATATTTAATGTGACGTTTTTTACCAAAAAATTTGAGATATTTTGCTTGTAAGTGTCAATTTTTGGATTTATTCGCCACTTTTCTACAGGATCCTGCCTTTGAACTGTAAATCATTTATACCTGTAAGTAGATTTTCTTCCTGCAGTTGGTACCAATAAAATCGTTTTTTTCTAATTTAAAATAATTTTTTCAAGTGAAAATTCATCTGTTCCATTTTTTACTAAAAATTTATGTTTTCAGTTTAGAAATGCAAAATATTTGGTTAAAAAGATATGTAGTTTGTTGAAAATTAGTATTTTTTAGTAGAAAATTGAACTTTTTGGCTACAAATGTATGTTTCTTGACGAAATCTTATTATTTATCGTTAAAAAATATTTTTTAAACTTAAAATGCAAATACTATTTGATGGAAAATTAACAATTTTGTTTAAAGCTCCAAATTTTCGGGTTAAAAAATTAACTGTTTTGTATAGAAAATCCGTCCTTTTGACTGAAAAAATCAATAGTTTCTTGTAAAATGAAACTAATTAGTAGAAGATTCGCTTTTTTTTAGATTAGAAATTAATTTTTAAAATGAAAATCTATTTCTCACATTTTTTGGTCAAAAATTCAAGTATTTGGTAAGAAATGTATGTTCTTTGTTACAAAGTCTTTTTTGGTAAAAAAAATCTTCTTAGTTTAAAATGCAAATATTTGGTTAGAAATTGATTTACTTTTTTGAGAATTCGTTTTTAAGCAGAAAATGTAATTATTTGATTGAAATTTCGTACTTTTTTGATAGAAAATTATTCTTAATGGTTGAAAATTCAAGTATTTGGTTAGAAATGTATATACTATGTTCAAAATTCGTCTTTTCATAATAGAAAATAATATTCTTGGTTGGAAATTTAACTTATGGCTAGAAATTTATTTCCCTGTTAAAAATTTCTTTTTTTTTGGGGGTTAAAAACTAATGTTTTAAAAACTTAAAATGCAATAAATTCATATTTTCGGATTAAGAACGTAAGTTTTTTGCGAGCTTGTTTGTGTAGAAAATTCGTCCTTTTGTCAGGAAAATTCGACTGCTTCGTAAGAGATCCGTTCTTTTATTGAATATTATTTGTAAAAATGAAAATTCAAAGATTTTGTTTATGGCTAGAAAATGATCTGTTTAGTTTAAAGATTTAAACACATTTGGGTGAAAATTTATATAATTTGTTGAACATTAATTTTTTTCTGTAGATATTTAATCATTGTTTAAAAATTTGTCTTTTCGTTGAAAATGTAATTATTTGTCTGAAAACACAACTGTTTTGTAGAAAGGTCGTCTTTTTAGCTTTAAAATTCCCGATAATTAGGGTTATTAGGATTAGTAGGGTTAATTAGGGAAAATTATTCTGTTAATTAGGGGGCTCGACATTGTCAAGGAAAATAAGAGGTCTTAAGTACTTTATGTATCTGATATACAATTTTTAAATGTTAAATTTGGTGACTTGAATTCAATAATTATAAATTTGAGAATAAATATATTTAATGTGATATTTTTTACAAAGAATTTTGAGGTATTTTGCTTGTACGTGCCAATTTTCGGATTTATTCGCCACTTTCCTATAGAATCTAGCCTTCAAACTGTAAATCCTTTATCTGGGCAAACAGATTTTCTACCTGCAACCGGCACCAGCAAATTCCTCAACCTCTCGGGAAATATCCAACGCTTTCTTAGAAAATTCCAAAGAGACCCCCCGCCATTTTTACAGATTTTCCCTCCAAATGCTAGACTTGATGGCTCGATGCCATAAAATTGATGATTCCTCACCACGTGGACAAAAATATTTGCTTGTTTTACTATTTACCCCTATTTTACGACACTTAAAATTCCTTTCAGGATTTAAATTATTTTTTCAAAAATTTAAATCTAATTCAAATTTAAAGAAAATATTGATTTTATTTACAAATTTAAAAACCTTTTTTTTCTAATTCCTTATTCTATTATTTTACTTAAAATTAAGCATTAAAAAAATGAGAAACTTTAAGTTTGAGGGTACTTTTAATTATTAAAAAATATACAATCCCAAATGTTTTAAAGAATTTTTGTTTACCAGGCAAAAAGATTTAAACTGAAAATAAAGTAGGAGATTCATTTAATTTATTACAGAGTTTAAATAAAAAACACGTCAAAAATTTGAAACTAAACAAAATCTCACAAAAAGCCCTTTTCAGCCTCCAAATTAACATTTTTAAAGTGAAAAAAAAATTAAAATACAAAAATTGTGGCAAATACGGTTGTGCAAGATGTAAATCTACTCCGAATTGTCAAAGAACGCTAGAAAAGATATCTTACCTGCGTAAAAGGGTCCATTGTTCCTCCTTTTTTGCCCAGAATCTCGTGCACTTTCTCTTTTTTTCGCCAAACCTCGGAACCTTTTTTTTCAAGCAGATAAATCAATTTTTTTTAAACTCGCGAATTTTTTCCCCGGAGCACCGCACCTTTTCACTGTGTACACTCTGCTGACGTTACAAAATAACTGTCGTTATTTTTGTCCGTTGAGTTTAAATGCAACCGCCATGCCAAAAAGTCAAACGAAGCAAGTTTGTTTACACTTAACTTCAAAGGCTCCGAAAATCCTTTTCATTGTATAAAAAATGCTCTTGCTTTTACGAAAGAATAGATTTTTCCGATAAACCTTATCTCAAGTTCAAATATTTTCAAATTTCTGACTCCTTCTCGTCGAAAAAGTTGGAAAAACTTCGCGAGCTCTGCGTTTAGAAAAGCGTCGTGTGCCTACTGACAAAATTCCAAGCCTTGCCGTTAGGTGGCAACTCGGCGTAATTTTTTCCGTTTTTATTTCAAATTTATATACAGTTTTATACTTCAAAAAGTATATTATATTCTATATTTCTTTAAAAGATTAGAAAATAACTTATAAATGAACTTATTAACATAAACATAGAGTTGTAAAGTTTCGTGAAACTTTGGAAACATTTCAATGTTTAGAAAATTTCAAATATTAAGGCGGGAAAATTTTAAATATGAAAAAATGTTATTAAGTATTTAAATGGAAAATTTAATTCCGTTCTAATATGCATTAATATTAGTATGAAATCAATGATTAGGTAAGCACACAGCAATGTAATATAAGTATTAATATAAATTATTATCTATATTGCATCATGTATCATAAATAGCAATACATAATTGTAAAATATTAATTAATTGTAAATATTAATATTAATATGTCATGCATTTTAAAAACATAAAGAAATGATATCTAAATACTATTATAAATTACTGTCAATATTCAATCACGTATCAACAATAACAATAATAAGAGAATCCAACTATTTTTTTTTTAAGTTTATTCTTTTTGTCACCTATATGTGACACTTTTGTTAAAAATTAAAGTTTTTTCAATACCGCTTTTATTACAAAATAAAGTTCTTTGTCAGAAATTAGGATTTTTAAAATTAAAATTTTTGCTAAAAATTATTTTTCTTAAACCCTACAATTTTTGATTAAAATTATAATTTTTTAAATTAAAATTCTGGTTAAAAATTAGCATTCTTGGTGAAAATTAACTTATTTGTTAAAAATTCGCATTCCTGTTAATTACAAAATTTGTTGTTAAAAATTACCCTTTTTGTTAAAAAATAAGATTTTTTAAATTAAGTTTTTTGTTATAATTTAAACTCTGTTTAAAATTAAAATTTTTTTTTAAAAATGGAGACTTTTTAAAAAGATAACAATGTTAAAAACAATTTTAAAAATTAGTAAAACTTATTAATATATCAGTGAAAATAAGTTATTCGCAGCTTAAATTCAATCACTTAAGGAAATGGGTATAAAATTAACTGATTCAAATCTACAGATTTGAAAATTCCTCTGTTGCGGCTGAGGATTCAAATATTTTATCGAAAATTCAACTATTTTGTTAAAAATTCGTCTTTTTTTGTAGGTAATTAGTCTTGATTGAAAATCCATCCTTTGGGTTGAAAACTCAACCTAAAAGATGAATTTTCATCTATTTTGTTCCAGGGTAGAGATGGGGAATGACGTCAAATGACGCCGACCACTTCGGTCATTTGACCGATTTCCCGTCAACTGACTGTCTGACCAGACATTTTGGAAAAAGTGGACATTATCTTATAAATAGTTATTGGAATGCTTTTTTTAGTAATTAATATAAGCTGAAAACAAAGACGGAACAATTTCTTCGTATCGCGTGCTTTTAATGAGAAATAACTGAAATAACCTGAAAATCGAAATCTATCTAAATGAAAGTTATTGTACAGATTTTGTGATTTTCAATTTCTGCAAATCAAAAAGAATGACTGTAAATATAAAATATTGAATTGAAGTAAACGAAATCATTTGGCTGTTATTTTTATTATTTAAGACAAAGATTATGAAAGATTAAACTATTTTTCCATCCTTTTTTTAAATCTGTAATGTTTTCGCTCGTTTCCAGTTTTATTTTCTATCGCTAAATTATATCCTAAAATAAATAAAAATCTAATCTACAAGATAATAAATAAAAAAGGATGAAAATGCCATAATTTTAGTAAATTCAAACAAAGTTTTACTCCAACTTTTATGGATCATAAAACTTTCCCAAAATCATCGTTTTAATTTCTTTTCTAAAAAGATGTACTTTTTGTTTTCCAGATACGAAAACTCTCCATGCTTTTAATAGGTTATGTTTGTTGAAAGCTCCATCCCAGCCCTCTGGAACCAAAGATATTATACATTGCTGGAACTCGAGTTGAAAATATCCGATATGTTGACGGAAAAAGTGTGGCGGCGCCACCTATGCAGTTGGCCTATGCTCGCAACAAATGTATAGCAAAATACGAATTTTGAGTTTAGAAACGCTTTAAAAGTAATTTAATGACAGTGTTAAACAATCTTTACGTATTTAAGTGATCTTTTCAATATTTTCTAACATCTTAGAGAATCCTTTCATCATTCGGTACTTTGAAAAATGTAATTTTTCTAGCTTTTTCCTGATCCTGATTGCTCTTATATCCCGATATACAATTAAAACAAACGCACTTCACCATTTTAACCGCACCTGTCAAATATTTTGAAGCATCTGTTAATAGATGCAAATTTTTATATTTGAAAGCACTTATTTTTAGTTTTCTTTCTCTATCATATTAGAAAATGTCGCAAAGATCACTTAAAATACATGAAGATTGTTTAACACTGTCATTAAATGACTTTTAAAGTATTTTAAAACTCAAAATTCGTATTTTACCACAGATTTGTTGCGAGCATAGGCCAACTGCATAAGTGGCGCCGCCACACGGTTTCTACCAACATTTCAGATATTTTCAATCAGGGACCTTATCTGTATGGCGGGTAAATTTACCAGTTTTACTGGTAATACCAGTAATGACGGGTCAAGTCAATAAATCGGGTAAAAGTCATATTTTAAACAAATAATCATTTTTTAACAATAATTTATAGTGTCAATGAAGTTTTATGTACAAAAAAGTATAATAACTGAAAAAATTACCTTAAAAATAAAAATTTCATCAATCAAGTGAAAATTCGTCATTATAACCTCAGAACTTAGGCAGATCACGCAGTGATTTCGAAATTGTACTTTCCAAGTTTCAATGAGTAATAAAAAATTGATAGTTTGAAATTACAATTTGATCCGATACATACTGCCGGTTCTAATCAAAACGTGTAAAGTTTTTTAAGAAGTGAAGAGGTGTGTCTACGAAATGAAATCATATTAATAACTTTTGCTTCTAACCCAGCCTTATCCCTCCCCCCAACAGAGCCCCAAATATGAGACAAAAATAAAAAAAAAAAACTATTAAACAATTTAAATTTCCCCCTTCACTTTATAAGGAATTTTCAATTGTTTAAATCAATGTTACTATTCCAAAATTTATTTTTTCCCAAAAAATCTTATTTTTTTGAATGAAATATTATAGTTAGTCATTGATTGGATAGTAAAAAAATAAACATGATGAGTTTATCCATACAATTGGTTTTTGTTTAATTTAAAAATATCAAATTAAAATTCAAAAATATCAAAAATTGGGCCAGAGATGTACAATTTTTTCTCAAGTTGGTATATCCTATGCTACTTTTCGTAGCCTAATTGCATAATTGTGTAACATTTCTTCTGATGTTTAACAAAAAAAGTTTTCTTTTGAAAAATATTATAAAATAGAATACATAAAAGTATTTTTTTGACTGTATAGTGTATAGGAAGAATATATTAACGTTTTCTCTTTTAATTTTTTGAACTAACTGAATTTGTTTGAATAATTATTTTTTACCAGAAATTTTTGAAAATCGTGTTTAATGAATTAATCTCAATTATGAATGACTTTGAGAAGTAGTTATTTCTGTTCAAAGCTTTATGTCATTCTTCATACAATTAATTATTGTTTTTTCCTTCTTCCAATTTCCTTCAAATTGAGTATGGATGGTTAACGAATAAAAATTGTTTAAACATTGAAATTAAATTTTCAACAGAATTTTCTTTCTCGAAATCATTCACGATTATGTTTAGTTCTTAAAATACAATTTGATAACTATTTAAAAAAAGTAATTGTTTAAAGAATTAAAAAACGGTTAATATTTTCTTTCTATACATTATAAAGTCAGAAAAATAATTGTTTAAATAAGTTACATTTATTTGAACAACTAAGAATTGTTTAAAAACCAATCCAAAATATTCAAATTGTTCAGTACGAAAATCAAAAATTTCCGCATATTAGTTAAATGGGAGTTTCAATTGCCCTTTGGCATGTGTTAACATTTGAATTTCGACAAAAAAGTACTGATTTTCTTTCTCTGAAAAATTAAAACTTTTTGTGGAGTGACTTGTCCTCTAGAGTGAAAAAATTTTTGCAATGCATGTCTGGATCACCGTAATATACAGGGTGTCTGAAAAGTCCCGAGACTGTTGGATATTTCCTCAAGTAAAATATTTTTCAAAAAAGTGAAGGTCATCCCTGAAGTAATTTTCAACGAGAAATTCAATGGTGACCTTCATTTTGACCTTAAAGTTGACCTTCATGGCTTTTTGAAGGTCAACTTTGTTTTTAAAAAGAAAAACTTTTTTACATCTGTAATCGATAGAGCAGAAAATGCTGCGTTCAGTTACGTACCTAAGTCATAGGTGAAGTGTAGCGTTCAAGGTCAGTTACAGGTTATTTGAAATTAACAAAGTTTTCTAAGAGGTCAGTTTAATTCCTGTAATAAATCTCAACGAGGAATTCAATAGGGATCTTCATTTTGACCTTAAAGTTGACCTTCATGGCTTTTTAAAGGTCAACTTTGTTTTTTTTTTTAAATAAAAAACCCCTTTTTTACATCTGTAATCGATAGAGCATGAAATTCTACGTTCAAGTACGTACCCAAGTCATAGGTCAAGTGAAAAGTTCAAGGTCAGTTAGAGGTTATTTGAAATTAACGAAGTTTTCCAAGATTTTAATTCCTGTAATAAATTTCAACGGGGAATTCAATGGTGACCTCCATTTTGACCTTGAACTTGTGCGTTCAACATAATTATGAATAAAAAGATATTATTAAAAAATGTATTCCTGATTTCTGATTCCTACAGATCTGACGATGGATGAACTGAAAGCTAACGCTATCACTGCAATTGCCATTCTGGACGCCACCAGATTATCGAAGAAGGACGAAAAAGGTAATCTGATCCCTTTAAAAACCATCTTG
>JAAAKG020134418.1:0-13850 GCA_010014905.2 Druon quercuslanigerum | reverse complement strand
CTTCTTTAGTTCTTTAAAATCGAAAACTTTCGAAAAATATGGAAGGGGGCTCGTCTTAGGCAACTTTCCCCTATATCAGTGTCAAGTCGGTTTTAGTTTTAGGAAAAGTGTTAATTTTTTTTTATTTACTTTATCTGGAACATATGTGCTAAAATTTGATTGTCCTAAAATTTCAAAACTACTAAATTTTGAAAACGTTGATTTAAACACACTATAATTTGAATGTTTTTGGAAAGGGCTTGCATTTTTTAGTGCGTAATAATAAAAGTTTATGCGATAAAACGCTAATGTGAGAAAAATGAATTGATTCAATTAAGTATAATTTAAAATCTCGAAAAGGGCTTAAAACCCGCGTCGTCCTGCAGTTCCACAAATTCTAGTTAGGGATACAAAGGCGGAGGAACTACTAAAATCACTGGTTGTTTTCGAACATACTCGGGATTTTTCGTGACCAAGAATGCAGGTTCCTTAGAATGTTCGGAACTATATTCTCATACACAAGCAATTGGATCCTCAGGTACAAATTTTCTTTCGAGTTTTTACCGACATAGCTAGCCAGCGTGATTTGTTTTCTTACGGTTAGGATTTCCGTTTTTGAGACATTAGCCATTTTCGGACATTTTTTCCATATTATGAGGTCGAGTGTAGTATTCAATTTATTTCTTTTTGAAATTTTAGAACTCCGCCTCGTGAGCGAAAGTGAGTGGAATTAGGAAAACCCCGCAACGTTGGCGAGGGTAGATAAAACCTGGAGACCCCCGCCAGGTGGTCGAGGGTTTTTACGTTTTTTTTACTAAAATCTGCTGCAAATAACTTTATGATGTTATCGAGCGGGAAAGATTTATTTTAAGTTGACAATTCTAATTATTATTATTAATAATAATAAATAAATTATATATACATATTATATTGTTAAATTTATAAAGTATATGTGCAGATTATATTTATTCAATATTGTTTTATTATGAGATAAAATTAAATTCGATTTGGTTCGCTCTCTATTGGCCCCTTCAGATCCATACATTCTTTATCTACAATAATTGAATAAAGGAAATAAGATGAAGTCCGATAAATCTGTAGCCTTAAGCTTCAGATTTGATGAAGTTAATATTTAAGAAAAGTTAAATACGTTTCAAACAGTTTTGTTGATATAATTATTACTTTATTGATTATATGCATAATTTCTTAATGACAATTTGAATAGTTTTTTTTTAATTTAACATTTAGCTAGATAAAAAATTAAGGTCATTTGCATATAATGCATTTGTTTATATGAACTGTTTATAAAAAAGGACGAAAGTTCATGTTTTACTATTTTTTATTTCAAATAAAATTGCGAGGTATTTGAATTATTATTTGAAAAGTATAACTTAAAGATTTATGTTGATACTTTGTACTTATAAAAATGCGCTAGAGAAAAATTAATATTGCTAAGAAATCGATATATCTCGTTAAAACTTTAACACCCACCGGCATACATTTTCTAATTTTTCATTTACTTTTTAGATGAAATTATAATAATTGTTTGAATAAAACATGTTATAACAATCAGTAAAACTTATTTTCATCAAATTTCGAGTCTTATTTTTAGATTTATTTTAAGGACATAATATATCAAAATTGGAAATAAAATCTGTCCTACATTTTTATGATGGTGGATCGATAAATACAAGCCGATTTAGTTTATTTTTATGAAGATCAGCTCAATTTATAAATGATACTTTTCCAATTCAAACTCTTTTAACGTGCTCTGATTAAAACATGCACAAGGTGAAAGTAAAAGAAATTTCTATTTACAATCCGTTTTTCCCAGATGATTTATTTGAACGTTATTGTGGTTTTTCGATTCGTGCAGACTAACTTGATGTAGTTTTCTTCGTTTCAAATGCTTATATTTTTCTTAGATGTTTCGAATAAAACACCAAGAATATTCAAGTAGTAAAGGAAAACTCTGATTCTCGATTGAAATTCAAACATTGTTACACAATGCTATACAAGTATGTAGGTAGAATTAAGCATCCAGATTAAAAAAACGTACATTAGAAAAGTATAAATAGAATAGAATATAATATATAGAAAAATAGAAAAGATTTAAATAATTGTAATTTTATATTTAAAAGATGTAACTTTATTATTTGCATGAAAAATCGCCAACGTTGTAAAAAACAGTAGAACAGTGTTATTATGTTCTCGTTTGAATAATTAAAATAGCTTTTACTCATTTTTCACGGTTGGAAAAACTAAGTATTCTAGGAGCATTTCTGACGACAAGAGAAAAAGGTCTAGCGTGTATAACGGTTCGTTGCTCATTAGCAGTTTCCACAATGGAATAAAAAATCTCAACTGCTTGCGGTTTCATTAAAAAAATATAAAATTAATCTGGACTCAATTTTGCATTCAGAAGCTGAGGCTTTCTGTGGGAGCAGAGAATAAAGAAATCTTCAAAAATGCCTATCAATATTACGAAATATTAGGATTTTCACATGTTTGTTGAATTTACATTCATCACACTTAATTAATATAGCTTGCTTCTGTTCTTACAACACTGCACTTCGTAGTCCACGTAACTTTTAACAGGAAACTTTTACCATTGCTGAGAGGTTTCTAGAACTGAATATCCCGATGTAGATCTAATAATATTCATCAAGAGGAAATTGTCTAAAAGGATTCCCTCTGATTAATGCACCATAATCATTTCAATATGTAAATCTGCATTTCGTTATTTAATTAAAAAAGGATGCAAATCAGATGCTCTTAAAGTAATTAGTCAGTGACTTGTTAGTTGCGGGATCCTCTGCCATTTCCTTGACATAATTTTGAAAGTCGTAACAAAGTGTCTAATTATTTTATTTTTAAGTTTAATTTTTTTATTTTTAAGCTCTCTGGACGCGTTTTTTAATTTTGTATTTAATCATACAGAGAACATGAAGTCGAATTTTGTACATTTGTCATTTATAAAGATTTTTAATGATAATATTACAAAATAAATTGATGGTGGAAACCTTTTAGCTAGTTTACTCACTTAATTAACAAAAACTTTGTCACATCGCCAAGGGGGGGGGGGGGGGGTAAAAGGGTTCGTGGCGTTTCGTAAACATGCCACATAGAAAATAGAAATGAGCATAATAATTTTTTGAAATGCTTGAAAAAATGAAAATTAGTGATTTTATTTTACAAGTCAAGTATCTGAATACATATTTCACACTCTTTCCCCTACTAACGTTTTCTTTCTTTTCTCTTTTCTTTCTTGTTAACATAAATAAGACAATAGAAAAGCCCAATAAGACAATCAAACTATTCGTAGTTGAAAATAATTTCTTTTTAATTTAAATGTTTTAGCCTATTATAATTTTGATTAACAATTTAGGCCCCTGAATCTGGAATTAACACATTTTTACTTTGATAATGGACACTATGGAATAATTTAGTGCTAATTTAAACCACCAATAAAAAATTTGGTTTCCTGTATTTTTTTTTCAAAAATGGGTGGTAGTGCGAACTTTACATGAACCTGCAGCTTCCACCCGGAACAATCATTGTATTGGCTGAAGATTGAACAGTTTTTTTGAAAACTCAGAATTTGTTCTCTTCTAGTTCAAAATCATTTCTTTTTTTCGAAAATTTAATGATCCCGTTATTGGTTGAAAATTGATAGTTTATAGTTTGCAATTCAACAATTTGGTTAAAATGTATTTAATTTGTTATGAATTCATCTTATTGGTAGAAGATCAATATTTTAATTGAAAATTTAACTGCTTAGATTAAAGTTGAACTACTTTGTTAAAATTTAATTTTATCAGTTGAAGGTCCATCTTCTTCGGTTAAAATTCAAATATTTGGTTGCATATTCGGTTTTCGTTTTTTTTTACTATGTGATTTTTCAAATGTTAATGTAACTAATCTGTTATTAATTGAAAATCGATAGCTTTTTGTTGGCACCTAAACAATGTGATTGGAAATTTATTTTTTTTGTTTTAAACCCGTCTTTTTTGGTGAAAAATTGATATTTTAGATAGAAAAGTCAATTGCTTGATGAAAAGTTGCAGTACATTAAAATAATAAATTGTTCTTTTACTTGAAAATCTATCTCTTTAGTTTAAATTTAACTATTTTGTTAAAAATTCGTTTTTTTTGTTGTTCAAACTTAATTTTTTTAACTGAAAATTTAACTATTGTATTTTTGGCTAAAAATTGATCAATTTTTGTTTAAAATTCAACTATTTATTTAAAATTAACTTTTTGTAGAAAACATGTTTTTTTAAATGCAACTACTTTGTTGAATATTCATCTTTAATGCGGTACAAATTCTAGTTTTTTCGTAGAAAAATCAACATTTATTCTGTCTTGACTGAAAAATCTTTTCTGGTTAGAAAGTTGATTACTTTATGGAAAATTCATTTTTTTTTTTAATATATATATTTTGGTAGACATTTTTTAGAGAACTCATCTTTTGTGAATTGAAAATTTAATTATTTAAAAAAATATATTTTGTCGAAATCTGAACTGCTTTGTTGAACATTTGTCTTATTAGATAGAAATTTTTTTCATTTTTGGATAAAAAATTCTACTATTTGGTTTAAAATGCAACTGTTTTTGGACAAAGTTTAATCTTTTTTTGTTTAAAATTTGGTCATAGTGGTTAAAAATTTATCTTTTTAGATTGAAAAGTCTCTTTCGCTTGAGATTTCAAATATTTGCTTGAAAATGCAACAATCTGATTGATAATTAATTTTTTGTTGTTGAAAATGTAACTATTTGTTTGAAAATAATTCTATGTAGATCGAAAAGTCAATTATATTGTCACAGATTCAACTATTTCTTGAACATTCTCGGAATTTTTGGGATCACAAATTCAGGCTGTTTACATTTTTTAAAACTCAATTCTCCTATACTAGAATCCTGCGCTAGGATCCTTAGGTAAAAATTTTATTTCGTATTTTAACGGTGGGCGACGGTAAATAAAATCTGAAAATCCGGTGGGGGTTTCTACATTTACTTAAATATGTTGCGAATAACTTAATGATGTTATCTTGCGGGAAATATTTATTTTAAGTTGATAATTATAATTATTATTATGAATTTTATTGAAACTTCGTCTGATTGCTTTAAAAAATCATCTTTTTCAGTTGAAATGTTCTTGCTTAAAAATGCAACTGTCGTCTCAAAAATTAGTCGTTTCGGCTTGAAGGTTCCACTAATTGATTGAAACTGCAACTGCTTAGGGTTGAAGTTAATTCTTGCTTGTTTTGAATATTCGACCATTTGGTTAAAAATTCATCTATATTGTTAAAAATTTATATATTTTATATTATTTATATAATAAAATTAGTTTTTTTCTTGTTGAAAATTTAACTATTTTGTTGAAAAATCATCTTCCTTGGTTAAACAAGTATTTATTTGAGTTTAAAAATGAACTATTTTTTAATAAAATTCGACTTTGTCACATGAAAACTCAACTCTTTTGTTTCAATTTCATCACTTTCGGTAGAGAATTAACCTTTGGTGTTTAAATATTCGTTTTTTATTGCAATTCCGTATATTACTAGGGGAAATATTAATCCATCATTATGAATTTAATATGCTGCATACACATTAATTTTTATTAGAAGAGTTTATTTTTCTATTTTCGTGAAAAACTACCCTATTTTCCCTGTTTTGAGAACATTTTATACATAGGTGTGTAAATTCAGATGTATATATCTGCAAAGTAATGAGCACGGAAGGATAATTTATTGCATTTAAATACATGCCACTGAGATGAAGCATTTTATGCATTATTACTCACTTCGAAAGAGTGAATTAATTGCGGTTGTTTGATGCTCTAAACTCATATACCGGATCCCTTAGCAAACAGGATTGGGATTCAAAGAGGTTCTGCTCTTTTGCGAAAAGTGAATTTACCTCCTTCTGGCTTTATAACATGAATGGTCGTATTTAGTATTTCCAAGAGCATTTGTATTGCGTCTTCTACACACTATACAGAACTTTTTCGATCTTCCTACTTGGCACACGCCAACCAACAGAATTCCTGTATGGTCGACCTACTTCGAGAAGCGACGCGTGAGGGTAACAGGTATTCACCCCGACCGAGAACGGTTCATCGACACGTGCTTAAATCCAATGCATTTCAGAATGTGCAGAATATACCTTCCTTATTCCTTTATTTCTGTGTACCAACGACATGGAAAAATTTTAACAAATAAATTTACCACTATCGCTGTTTTATTTACTTTTCTTTTATCAGGCACTCTCATTTCTTTCAAGAACTTTTCTCGCTTACAAATAATTTACTAGGTCTGGCTGGAAAGTATCTGACCTTTCGCCATACCGGGTGTAAGAGTACTCCTGCTTTTGGAAGCACTACTTAAAATCGCCTTTTGGGATAGCTAAAAGCTGCTTCGTCGCATTCTGTTATATTTCCTCCACTTCTTGAAATCGCTTTCCTTTTAGGGAGTAGTTCAATTTTGGAAACGGTCAGATCAAAACTGTATGGAGGCTGTCGAAGTTGTGTAAGGCCGTGTTTCACCAGAAATTGCTGAATAAGCTGCGATGAATGGACAGGTGCACAACGCCTTCCTAGTCGAAGAAAACAGAATTGCCGGCGCTCCGACTCTTCGCTCTTGGAGATTAATTGACTGACCGCTGTTTTCCTCGAGGAGTTTCAAAATCCTCGGGGATTTTCTTGAGGATACTTTCAATAGAGCTTGAAATTTTTAACATTTATAATAATAATACCTAATTTTACTTTTTTCTTATAAATATTGCAGTGCATTTTTTCCTTTTAAAATAAAGCTATTTATTTGTGCATGCATCTTCGAGGAAGTATACTCTGTAGGTTAGGAATTTGTAAAAGAATAGAACAAATATTGCACATTCTGGAAACTTTTCATTAAGAGGTTTGATCTCTTTTTGAAAACGAAGGTTAGGAAATAATAAACAAACCAGCCCATCTGATCGTCGCGCATGCGCAGATACACGCGATATCACTACTTCACACGAATGACGACAGGAAAACCATGAAGTTTATCCTTTTTTAATATTTATAGGATAATAATACATTCTAATCACAAATAAGCGCCTGAGTATTAAATAGAAACCTGCTGAGCAGGTAACGAAATTATTTATAATTTTTTTTTACTCTGAAACTGTTTATTAAGCAATATGTCTGATGACGATTTTGTTGTGAAAATGTACTTTTGAGTTTTATTATCCAATTTATAAAAAAATATGTTTATATTTCAAGTTAAATTTTATAGATTTTTGTGTTCATGGACACGCTTAATAATTCTGTCTTTATTACTCAACTGTAATTACAAATATTTTACTAAAAAAAAAGACTCACGCAAATGACGATTAAAACGGGAAAAATCGAGGGACAGACTTTAAGGTTTATACATTATTATTTGTTTGCCTTGAAAAATTTTCATAAATTAAAGTTTTTCTCCTCTAAAGTTTACAAACTTGAAACATTAGACGTTTTTCAGGCTAACTGATAAAATAAAGGTGAAAATCCGTATCTCCTTATACTAAGTGAGGTTTGGCCACCTGACGCTAACGACGTTTGGGGTGTTCTTATATTAAATTTAAGTCAATAGGAACAATAATTTAAAAAAACGAACTGAATATTTTGTAGAGGATCATAAAAGGTATTTATTTATTAAAAAAATAAGTGAGAGTTTATATTTTAATGTTATATTCCTGGAGCTTCAAGTTCGCCTGCAATTTGACAATCACCCATATAACATTTTAATTCGTGAGTGTCTGTTTGTATGTATGTTTGCATGGATGTATATATGTATGTATGTATGTGTGTATATATATATATATATATATATATATTTATTTATTTATTTATGTATGTATGTATGAATGTTTGTATGTTTACCTGAATGTTGTTGCCACGCTAACTTTTGAAGGATTTGTGCAATCAAGTTAGCCTTTTATTAAAATTTTTCTATGTCCCAAAATTAAAAAATGTAGAGGATTTTCAAAATTTCAAAACAAATTTTTTTAAGATTCAGAAATCTTTGTCAAAGTTTCATACATGCCATTTTTACTTTCAATTTTGATCATAATTCAAAAAAGTTTTATGCTCATTAATTAACAGTTCGAAAATTTCCAAAAAATATTTTTTTGATAGATTAAGAAATATAAATCTATATCTATAGATATGGAAGTTTCATTTTTGAGAGATTCTTGCTTTCAAAGGTCTAGATTAATTAATTATATATTATTATTATCAATTAATATTATTAATAATCTTATATATATATATATATATATATATTTCTTAAAAAAGTTTTCCTCGAGTGCATCCGGGTTTTCATCGTCAACCACGGACTAAGTCAAGTTGTACCTGCTGAGATGAGGATGTCATGAATTAATTTAAAACAATGTTTGAAATCTCTTACGCCGACGTTGTAGTAGGTACAAAATTAGGAGTATGGTTTAGTTTCAAGTTCGTCTTTCACCACTGCTATCCTTAGACAGCGGCCGCGAGCGTTGAAGGTCAAAGGCGTTGAAGGCGTTGAAGGTGCTTTAGTTGCCTATAGATGCTATTTTAAAGCTACCATCATGTTATCACTATTATATTATATTAATATTATTAATTTTTTATACATTTAATTCAATAACATTATTTTGCTTCTATGCTGAAAAATACTTATTGTTAGCTTAAAAATTGATTGGGTAACACGAAGAAGATGAACAACCCTGAAAACTAAAAAAACTGCCCCAAAAGGCTCAAAAAGATATATTAACTTTTTATTCATTTATGCTCAATAATTTTAAAAGTTCGCTCTCATGTCACATGATAAGAAATAAAACACGAAATAAAAATTCTATTGAACACAAGTCACTACAAAGAACCCTTACATTGCTTTCAACTAAGGTAAACATCCCAGTATTCGTGATGTCAATTTTCTTGCTTTTTATTTGATTTGATGGAATTTAGTTTCTATTTGCTATTATAAAATGCTCGAAATAAGTTAGTTTTATCATAAAATGTTAATTTTAACATATTTTTAAACTAATATATTTAAATTATAACCAAGTTTCACGATTACTGTGGCCATCACGATTGCTGGGACATTTTAATTTTATCTTTTAATTTCCTCATTAGAATATATATGTTCGAGAATAATTCTGATTAAATAAACGAGTCTACATTTTTAAACTCTTTCTCATATTACATTATAGCATCACGATGTTTAATTATATATTTTTTCCTTTTTAAAACTTCAAAGGTTTAAAATCTAATAATGTTACATAGCTCTTAATAGCTTGCAAGGAGATCATTATTCTGACTGAAATTTTGTATAAAAATATAATATCTTATAATCCTTGTAAATTTTTTAGTTAATAAATAATTTTATTTACTAAAGTTAGAGACATATTTTCAAAACACTGGAATAACTCTTAAAATAATTAATATTTTTCAAACAATAATATTTTTATAAATATAACTAAAATTAATTAAAAGACGATAAATAATGATTTTGTAAAAACTGTTTCTACTTTTAGGCAACAAGCTTAGCCTTAAGGCAAAACCCAGGGAAAAAATTCCAATAACATCATTACAATTTATAAATATATACTAAGAAGACTTACGTCGAAATTGGGCATAGGAACTTTAATAAAAGTTAACTTTCTCCAAAATTACTCCAATTTAAAGAAAAAATGGTAATTAGATCTATCATTATTCATCGGAAATCTCGAATGAATAAAATCCTTATAAATATACATATTTTTATTCTTCATAAAAAATCTTTTTTTTTTCTTATATTTTCTTATAATTTCTCTGCAAAGTACTATCAATCAGCTGAATTTCCTACATTATATGAAGCAAATTACACATTAATAATATCTGTCCACTAGGTTTACAATGCGGCACACTTAGGTGCTCATAATCGTATTCTACATGAATACAATCTGACCAATCTCTATACGGTACATGCAGTTATTTCAGGTTATACCGAAGTCTCTCTGGAGACTTTTTAACATCATTTTCAAGATTAGCTTTTAAAGGGTCGATATCGAGTACATTAATGTCGACCCTCGAGACGCTTATTATCCATCGTTATCAACCTCAATTTCCTATGTATGCAAGAATATGCCTTTATAATATTTAATGACTCTCGCCATCAGAATATCAATACCTTCGTGGTTATCAAACTGCAGAAGTTTTTAAGAACTTCAGCTTTCAACCACATGGAAGAAAAATAGAGACTAAGTTTCTCAAAGAAACCTGGGAACTTGATTCAAGAATAACTCGTTTGCAAACACTCACTTCGAACCTTTTTGAATACGCAAATACTTTCGTCGGGAAGAACATTCTTAGCAACAACATCCGAATAATAATAGTTGACATAACCAAGGTATTTTCAAGACGAAATATTCAAAAGCTTTAAAACACTTCCAGGGATTTCAAAATCTTTTTAAGCATTACAAATATTTCAGAGTATTTGAAAAGATCCCAAATCATTTTCAATTTATTTCAGAATTGTATTCAGATTTCAAAGGATTTGAGATATTTTTCCGGCTAATTTAGAAAACTTCAAGAAATTTTCTATTGGTTTCAATCATCTAAAAGAATTTCAAAGGTTTTGGAATAGTTTCGGGTCTTTTTAAAGGTTTCAAAGCATTTTCAAGAGATGTCAATACTTATAAGGCATTTCCAATTATTTTAATTATTTTAAGGTATTTGAAAAAAATCTAAACACTCCAAAGAATTTTCTAGAATTTTTGAAGATACTGAATGATTATACAGGATTTATAAGGTTTTAAGGTACTTTGAAAACTCCCAAATTTTTTTAATGAATATCATTTTCAAGAGATGTAGCAAATTGTAAGGCATTTTCAAAGATTTTAATAATTTTAAGGCATTTAGAAAAAATAAAGGCGTCCAAATTTTCTAGAATTTCAGAAGATCATTTAGAGAACCTTCCTTTTCCGTCAAAATAATGTTTCTTGACACATGGAAGTTCCTCTTAAAATTAATGTTAAAAGGGTTTTCCTTTGTCTCAAAAATAATCTTTTGGTAGCAAATATTATTTTTTTGTGACAAACTTCACGTAATCTTGCAGAAAATTATTACGTTCGTGTAAAAAATATTTTCACATTAGTACAGTTAATATGTCGGGAAAAAAAGCGTTTAACGGAAAAAAATTTCCGATTAATTTTTTTTGCATGAATTGCTTGGTGGGGGATAAGGAAACGTTAAACATAAGTTTCCGTCATCCCTCCCCTTGCGGAACATGGTCAAAACTAAAAAAGTTTTTGGATTTTCTTTTCCTCGAAAACGGTGAGTTTCTGTGAAAATTCATTAGATCAAAAAAGGTTTGGGACATCATTCTCCATAATTTATTTCCTAGGATTGATGTTATAGGACCGTAAGTTCCAAAAGTAGGTGGATCTGAAGTCACCAAAAAAGCGTTTTAATGCTACATGACAGCCAAAAAATGTTTTTTCAACCGCACTTCAAATGTAAACAAAGTTTATCTCTGAAAAGACTACAAAATCGACTTTAACGTTTTTTCTCTACGATGTACCGTTTCTGAGTAATTCGGTGACAAAAGGCAGCGTTGAATGTGACAATCGAAATTCATCAGCCGACGAGCAAACGCCGAAAAAGAGGCAACGAAGTCCAATAGAAATAAATAAACTAACGGAAACGAGTGGATCCTAATCTTTGTCATAGTAAATAAACATAAACCGGTCACTTGGGGCCAATGATTGGGAAGAAAACTAAAATGTACAAGACTTGGACTTAGATCATTTTTGTCCCACTCCTTGGCGCCGAGTGATCAATTTCTGAATGTTTACTATGACAAGTTTTACGGAGAGTCTCATTATTCCGGAATTCATCACTTAATCTTTGCATCAAGAAACATTAAATTTTTCCACAAAAAAGTGTATCATTGTTTAAGAAGCTCTTTTCATTAGTCACCAATGCAAAATACTACAACTATATGATCTATGTTACTTCAAATACCTTTCATATAATTACAACAATTGCATAATGTGTTAAATTTTGACAAGCTTAATTGGCTTTCAAAATTTGTCAGAATTCAATTTGTAGCGAATAATACTTATTCCAGATTTGTTTTGTTTGAAATATGACACTATTAATCACAAGATCGTTGTAGAAATCAACTATTTGAGACATTTCTTTTCTATTCAACTGCAATAATTTACTCGATAATTATGTACAACTATACTACCTTCGCTGCACGCGGATACAGAACGGAAAATATTACAAGTAAATATGAACAACATAATAATAATAATAATATTAATACTAATGAAGAAGATAATAGAAATAGAACTAACGATTTTCATCTATAAAACTATTGTTAAATAAAGACATTATTGACTCGCAATCATTTAAAATTACTTCAGCTTCATCATATGTCTATATTTACATATATTTGGACATTCCGCATGCTGTAACTCAGAAATGGTACATCGTAGAGAAAAAAAGTTAAAATGAATTTTATAGCTTTTTTAGAGATAAAAGACTTTTACATTTTAAGTGCAGTTCAGAAAACACTTTTTGGCCGTCATATAACCCATGAGATAAATTGTAAGGAATGATGTCCCAAACATTTGTTGTTCTTATGAATTTTCAGAGAAATCCACTGTTTTCGAGAAAAACAAAATTCAAATTTTTTTTGAGTTTTGACCATGTTCCACAAGGGAAGGGATGACGGGAACTCATGGTCAAGGTTTCCTCATCCCCCCAAGCAATTCATGCAAAAAAAATGAATCGGAAAATTTTTTCCGCTATATTCGAAAAAAACAGACAAGATGACGAAGCTTTTGTTTCAACACAACTTTCTCTCTCAGTGATTTTACCTGTCAAGGTATTTTTATAAATGTTCTAGGATTTTAGGAAATATAATCGTATTTCACACTGAAAAAAGTGTAGCTGTGACACGGAAGTTAATCCCTGTGGCATCTAAACGGTTACTTGAAAACGAACGAGAAAATGTGGAACATTCTGTAACAGCTAAAGTGAAAATCTTTGACCTCTTTCACTGTTTTGGCGATAGTGTGTAGCCAAAAGAAACATTAAGTATAGCTGGAACAGAAATATTTAAATTCAAAAAGAATGCTAATCGAAATGTATAGTTGCTGTAACTATAACCCTGCAAACGAATATGTATATTTAATTTCTTGAGGTATGGAAAATAGCCCCTTTTTAATTTAGAAATACTAAGTAAGTTTTATTTTGTATACATGTTTTTAAAATAACTTTTATATACAATGAATTATAAAAATATAAATAATAATATGAATAATATAAAAAATATATATACAAATAAATACTTATAAAAATAATGAATGTATAAATAATCAAATTGGAGATTTAACCATAATTCTAATAATTTTAAATTAAACCAAAAGGGGATGGAAAAAGCATTAATAATACAATAAATGAATGAAACACAGTTTAATTTTTATTCGCATTCTTTAAATACGTACTATGCAACAATAGCTTCCAATGTTTGAGTATATTTTTCACGAACTGATCCGCCATTTTTTAATAATTAAATTTATTTATACTTGCTGTAAAGAGTAAATTTAAACAAAAACAACAATGACACAACGTGGAAGAACTGGATATCGCACGAAAACGCACCGGCGAAAAAACTTAAATGTCAGAAATACCAAACTAATATCACCAACCTAACCTTGCGAAATGGCGCGAACTTTGCGAACTGACTGCGAGTAGCTTAGAGTAAGAATGTATAATAATGGGATACACATCGTGTATCTCATTTGATTATTTATTATTATTTTGTAAAACTAAAGCTTTACTCACCTTCTTTCATCGAGATGATATTGCA
>JAAAKG020134417.1:0-13850 GCA_010014905.2 Druon quercuslanigerum | reverse complement strand
GTTCATCCTCCATTCAGTTAACTCTCGCGAAATTGCTTTAAAATAAGGCTCACACATTTCACGCGGTTACAATATATGCTTATGGCGTAATTGGTTCTAGAGATATTTTTATTTTGTGAGTGGTTTCCGTATTCTATTTTCCGGCGAACTTCGTGCTGGACTGGTTCTCCCCAGTATCTTTTTAGAAATCGATTTTTAAATTCAGCTAACGTTTGGATATCGCTTTTAACGATTTTCCACTAATTTTTGGCTAAACCTGAGAGTGATCTCTCTATAAGATAATGAATCTCATTTTCCGCGGGTCGCACGGCTTCCCAGTATTGTTGAAGCTGATTTATATACAGGATGGGATTGTTCTCATCTTTGAAATTTGGTCATTCATATCGAATTTGTGTTCTCCTGATTTCACTATTTTCATTTGAGTTTCTTTTTCTGCTTGAACGTTGTGTTTCTTCATCTTCCATCTCCCTGGTTTCTTCTCTGGTTTCAAGTCTTTCAATTTCTTGTCTTAAAAGTTGAAATTCTTGCTTATTCTGGTTGTTTACCTCTTCTTGTATATTCTCCCATCTTCTTATCTCCGTTTGTAATTTGCTGTTGACTTTTTTCCAAATTTGTGATCATTTTAGCGATCTCTTGCAGGGTAATTTCCTGTGTTATTTTTTCTGCTTGATTTGGAGTTTCTTCTTGTTCTCCGTCGCTGAGGGATCTTCTCGTTCTAAGTCTCCCTATTTTTGTAAGATTTCTTTCGTACACTTTACAAAAAAAAATTTTATGTTTACGCTTTATTTTCCGCGTGGAGTCGTTTTTTCTTTTCTTCCAAAAGAAATTTATCTAGAGCTAACATGCTCTGTTTTTAACTTTAGTTTTTCCTACTCGTCGGTGGTTGAAGGTAGATTCTTTCAAATTTTTTGTTTCCTAACAACCTATCTAAAGCCTCACGGGCACTCATTTCATGTCTTTTAATTCTCTTTCTACTCTCCAAGTCCTACGTTCGGGTGCCAATGTAAGGTCCTACACTCTTACTGAAAAATAGAGTAACTCGGGAAGAGAATTAAAAAACTATTCTTTTACAAAGTTAAAGAAAATACATTTATTCATATGCTCTTTTCGGTTTACATACAGCGCGAAGTTAGAGAAATTCTCTTATTATTTTCCTCTTTGGGAAATTCGAAGACACTTTAGTCTAAAATTCGTTTTTAAAGATTTAAATCGAAAGGGAGTGCACGCAGGCTACTCTTTAATGTTCGATACGGCGATCTAAAGAAGGTTAAAATGTCGAGGACGCTTAGATCAACTCGAGACACTGAGTATCGTGCTTTGAAGATAACTATAGGGAGCTGGAGCTCGGCTCAGACAGACTACACTATAGCATCGTTTACGCTCGATGCTAAGTCCTTCGGCGAGGATATCGCAGATCCCTTGAATCTCTACTTTCACGAGAGAGAGTGCCCACGTCCAGGAACTCACATCAGAGCTAAGCGGTACAACCACTTAGTCCATGCGATTTTTCCTGAACAGTCTACACTATCTGCAGGGACTAAGAGTTTTTAGGTCTTAGCCCTGTATTTATTGTGAACTAGGTTCACTCTTGCTCGCTAGCGAGCCCCCCAATGCCAAATCAGGCTCAGCATCCCTTTTTTAAAGAGGGGTTTCCCATGTACACCCCCGCGTCTCGCGGAGAAGCGGAGGCGTGAGCTTCGCGACTGCGCTCTTGGGTGGCGCCTAGAGGCTAGACCTGATATTTGGCTCTGTATTTAGGGTTGCTAATTGTGTGGGGATGGAGAGTTGCCTCACACGTTCAATATAAAATAAAATATAAACAAGAAAAATCGTTCAGCGCAAAAAGATCTAAAAATTTAATTGAACAATTCCTTTTGACCTGTTTATGTAAAAACTTTTATAGGTAAGCCAAAAGTTCTTTAAATCGTTTAAAACTGCAGTTAGAAATCAATGAGTAATGAAGAACAAATAATAAAATTATAAAAGACGTGCGCTTTATTATACAGCATCGAAATGAAATAAAATATTATAAACAAAAAAGAAGAAATATTTACAGTCCTAATGGCTTTACCTTAAATGAAAAAAAGTATACAGTGTTAAGTATGGCTAAACAGACTAAAGACTAAACATTCATTTTAATTCAAGATCCGTTTTTGGGCCTTCTAATCTAGTCCCAGAAATATTCTATTTGAGTATGTGAATGTCATTCTTGGAGTGCCTTTTAACGAGGAATCCAGTGATGACCTTGAATTTAAACTTGAACTTGACCTTCAAGGTTAATTTAAGGTCAAATTTTCTCTTTGAGAAACAAGGTGAAGTTCAAGGTCATCAATGACCCATGATCTGAGTACATATTTAGACGTTAAATTTTTCCGCTTTTTCGATTGCCGCTGTCAAAAAAGGGGATCCTATTGAAATCACCTTGAAGGTCAAGGTCAAGGTCAACTACAAGGTCAAATTAAATGTCACCTGGAAAATTATTTAGGTGTTACGTTACTTTTTGGGCAAACTGCATAGCATTGGGAACAAAATGCGAGAAAAAGTCAATTTTGAATTTAAAAAAACGACGCAGAAGACAATATCGCATCAAACATGGGATTCTTTATCTGAATCTTTTATATATTATATATATATATGTTTGTTAGCCAAACATACGCCATCAGCGACAAAAATTAGGTTCCTTCAAGTGTGAAATGTTGGTGTCCGCAACTGGGAAATTTTCGTCCTTTCAGCTGGGGTCAAATTATTAACTTCAGCGATTTTTATATTTATTTTTATTCTGGAATGAGTGTTATCTGTTTTAAACATTTCACGCAGAGTGACAGTTTAATCCATCATTGCAAAAAGGGTCACCATCGGGTGTTGATAATACCATATATTCTTGGTTTGACTCATACGAATAGGACAAGTGATCTATTCGAATTCGTATTTTTTATTAATAGGAAAACGTATTTTGAAACTTAAACCTCTGGTTCTAAATAGTGGAAGGAATAAGCCAAACATAACCAAGTTCTTCAACTGAACATCCAAGTGGTTGACTAGAAGGAGACCTGTTCTGAAAAGACCTGGTCCTGGAACAAAGAGGGACCATAATGCAATATCGCAAAAACATCGCCATTGGATAGCGATATTACAATATGCTCTTAGGTTGGCAACGGCACCCATCTATTCTGATATATCTAAGCTTTCCAAGTGAATATCCCAGTACTGCAATAGGCGGAGTGTTTCTAGCAGGAGATCTGGATCTTGCGCTAACAGGAGCCTCATATGGAGAAGGCCGGTCAAACGAATGTCTATTTCCGGCAGAAGAAGAAGAAGGACGAGGATTACGTTCGTTTAAGGGATTCCTTGCAGAATGCGAACTGCAGTCTACAAACATATTAAAAGATTTATAGTTTTTTTATCAAGACTAATTCTCTAATATCTTTGGCTGAATTTAATAGTTACTTCGTGAACGAAAACATCTTTTTGTTACGTACAAACCAGGTACAACAAAAATTTTAAGCTAAAAAGAAAAGGGAAACAAACTAATTCTAAGCTGTCATATTCACCACTTCATAATGATTAAAATATAGAAAGGGTGAGCTCCAGCGACCTAAAGTGCCGCCTTTTAAGTTTTTGGGTATCACAGAACGTTAACTGGTGGTACTAAAATTTAACTAATCGCAGGTGCAACAAACAAGATGCAACTGACAAGCAGGTGACCAGATTTTCCTTCGCAGTATCCGCTTTTGTGCGATTTAATGTAGCCTTAAGAATAGTCAATTTTAACAACAGTTTTCATCTTGATTAGTTTGCTAACTTTCCATTCTTAAAGTTCCAGATTTTCCTGTTCCCGGTTCGGATACGAACTTATGAAGTTATTCAAGGTCTGAGCCCGGACCCGAAACTTTTAAATTAATGATTGGTTCTTACGACCCAAGTATTCTGTTGCACCCTATGTACATTCCCTCTATATTTTCAAGTGAAGCCACAAGATTCATGAAAGTACAACCGTTAATTTTTCTGAATCATCGAACAGAGAGAGATTTAACACAATTGCCATAAGGGCCCGTCTAATTTAATACAATCCAATTCATTTCAATCCAGTCCATTCTAATCCATCCGAATCAACTTTACTCCAATCTAATCCAATCCAATTCATTTCAATTCAGTCCAATACATTCCAATCTATTTCATTTCATTCCGCTCAGTCTAATCCAGTCTACTTCTTTTCAATCTAAACCAGTTCATTCCAGTCCACTCCAATCCAGTCTACTTTCATCTATACCAATTAAGTTCAATCCAAATTGATTCTATTTAATCAAATTTGTTCCAATCTAGTTCACTTCACTCCAATCCAATCCACTTATATCCTACCTACATTCATTCATTAATTCCACTTTACTCCAATTCACTTATATCTAATACAATGTATTACAATCCATTACCCTATAATTTATTCTAATCCACTGCACTCCAATTCACTTCAATATAATCCAATTCAATCTAATCCATTCTAATTCCTTCCATTTCAATCTAATACTTTTTGTTCCTTTGGTAGTAAAAAGTGACGCCAGAGGTGAATAATGAAAATTATATATCCATAAGCTCGCATTTTAGAATCAGTTCACTTACCGTAAGAACTGTAAGTAAATTTTAGTTCCAGATAGTAGAATGTAGCGGTAATTGATTAAAATTTACCATATACAATGGATAAAATTACAGTAAATTACCAAAAATGTCATACATTTTCCGAAATTTATAAAAATGTTTAATACTGAATTTTGCGTAATTTATGCTAACTTACCATATGAAACTGTAAAATTAGAATACATGAATGAACATTTTTATACATTTTCGGCAATATATACACATTTTAAATTAAATTTTGGGCAATTTAAGGTAAGATACCGTAAATTACGAACGAATTTCCTGAAATTTCTAAAAATGTTTAAAATTGAATTTAAGGCAGTTTATGGTAAATGATTAACAATGAAGCTTAGTTTTATGTCAAAATAAATTGATCACTCAACTTATTTATCAAATTAGAAATTTTGTTTATGCTTCAACCCTAAAATTAATTCGATTCCTATATTCTGTTTTTTTTTAATAAAAGATGTTGGTTGTTCTGTCAAGTTTTTGTCGTCCGAGATGTCTTATCATTTTTAAAATAATACTTAAGTAAACTATGGGTTGTTTTCAATGTAGTCGCCTTATTTATAGCTTGAATTAACTCTTACAAAATTTAATATAAGACAAAACTTAAAACAAACTTGGACTCATTGATTAAAACGTATTGGTTTTTACTTCGGTTTCTGTCTATCGTCGTTGCTTATCAATAAAACTTTCGAAGAAATTAGCACTGTGACCCTGAATATATTTTGAGGTCCACTTCGAACCGTACCCTTGAAAAGCCATTTAATTTCAGGTCAAATCCAAAAAAGTTCCTTCAATCATATATCCGAAACTTGCAAAGATAATTTGAAACGGAAAAAGAGCAGGTTGTGGATGACGAAACGAACCTAAAACGATTAATTTTTTGTTAGTTAAAAATTGTACAATTCAATTTTTCATTGAAGTGTCGCCGTTTTGTGCGAGTAAATTAAACTATTGTATTTTTAATTAAAAATATAAATACTGAATGAGAATTAAACTGTGTTGAATGATAAACTGCGTTATCAGATATTTATTTCGCTGGTTATATCTTGAACTATTTTATGAAAGTTAGTTTTTTTTTTTAAATAGAAACTTAATCTAAGAACAAGTGATGTAAATATTAAATTAGAAGTAGAACAAGAATGTGGACATATATAGGTAGAGAAAAATCGATTCTCTCTTATTTTGGCTCTAATTACATTATCAGAATTCGCCAATTGTTTGTTTAGGAAATTAACGAATGATGCGTTTGGACACATTTTTATAACCTACTATACATTGTTGATGCAAGAAAGTATTTTTATATTCAAAATGTTGCTTTAAAAACGAATAATCAATAATGATACTATATTTTTGTATAAGAGAAAATATGTTTAATCAATTATTTTTCGCTTGTATAAATGCAAATAATAATGAGAGTAGGAAAATTGCTCACCAAATTATAAACGAAAAAGGAAAGAAAAAGTGTATCTATAATAAATAGAAATATTTTTATTTAAAAAATGCAGTACGTATGTGAGTTGCATTTATTTTTATCAGTTAAGCTTTGATCCGACTATAAATTACTAAGAACATAATATTTTAGTGAATTTTTTTCTATTGAATTATTGATACACGTGCTGCAAAGAATCTTCATGTGAAACATCCTCATGAAACCAACGTGGAAGGATTGGGTATTTAATACCTGCATGACATTCCTTTATTTCAGTTTCTGTCATCTTGTAAACAGCACTGCTTATCATGTTTATTTTTATTCTTGAATGACCAGTCTTAGCAGTATGTATTCCACGAAGAATCCCTGTATACTCCAGTATTGCAAAAACATCACCATTGTATGTTGATAATACAATATATTATAGATCTGGTAGCGGTACAAATACGCCATTTCCTAATAGCAATCGAATTGGTTTATTTGTAGGAATAACGTGTCTTCGAAATTCGAATCGCTGGTTCTGATTTGCCTGAGGAATAAGCCGAATATATCCTAGTTTTTTAAGTGAATATCCAAGTACTTCATCAGAAGGTGGCCTGCCCGGAGAAGACCTAGGTCTGGCCGAAGAAAAAGAAGAACTTGGGTTACCGTCGCCCTGAGGCTTCCATGTGAACTGTAGTGAATCGTGATTTGCAAAGGCTTTAGTGAAACTGTTTGGTAAGATTGCGTGATTGCTGCCTACTGGACAATCATTCATTTCATCTGGGTTCTAATTAATTACTTCTCCGCTTATCATATTTATTTTAACTCGCGAATGATGTTTATCTAATCTATACAGTCCACGAAGAGTGCTACTATGATCCATTATTGCAAAGACGTCACCATCGGATGTTGATAATACCATATATTTTTGGTTTGGCTCATACGAATAGGTCAAATTACCTATTCGAATTCGAATTTTTTTATCGATAGGAAAAACGTATCTTCGAAATTCAAATTGCTGGTTCTGATTTGTTCGAGAAATAAGCCGAAGATAACCAAGTTCTTCTATTGTAGATCCAAGTACTGGACCAGAAGGAGGCCTGGCCGGAAAAAATCTGGTCGCGGAACGATGAGGAGACTCCTGAGGTTCACTGTGAGGATTCCAAACGGACTGTAAGGAGTCGACATTTGTAAAACTTTGAATAAAGCTTCGTGGAAAGATTGGGTGATTCTTGCCAACCGGACAATACCTCATTTCATCAGGGGTCATATTATCAACTTCGCCGCTGATCATGTTTATTTTTACTCTCCGATGTTTTCCATCTGCCCTATATATTGCATAAAGAAATCCATTAAAATCCAATATTGCAAAAACATCACCAGTGGATAGTGATAATACAATATGCTCTTCGGTTGGCACCGGCACCCATCTGTTCTGTGCTGGTCGCAGTTTAATGGGTTTCCCGACGGGAAAACAATATCTTCAAAATTCGAATTGCAGGCTCTTATTTGTGCGGGGAATCAGCCGAATATACCCAAGTTCTGCAAGTGAATATCCAAGTACTTTAATAGAAGGAGTCCAACTAGAAGGAGACCTGGATCTGGGACGAACAGGATCATCCTCTGGAGAAGGCAGTTCAGGCAAACGTCTACTTCCGTCAGAAGAAAAAGAAGGATGAGTATTACGTTCGTTATATGGATTCCCGGCTGAACGTGAACTACATTCTGCAAGAAGAACAAAATATTAATTTTTTTATCAACACATTTTTTTCTAATATCCTTGGATAAATGCAATGTTTATGTCGTGAAGAATAGAACCTTTCTTATTTTTCAATCTATGTAACGCGAAAAAAAATTTAAATCCAATAATTCCTTATCGCAGATTTTTCTACTTAAATAATCATATCTGATGCGATCCGAGGAAAGGGGCCTACTGGGATTAAGCGACTCATTACAGAACGAGCGATTGAAGAATTTTCCGCCGCTGTGTGCGGATCGTAGAGATAACTTTCTTTACATTTTCTGCTTCTCTTAATAGGCCTAAAACACCCCATTGAGGTACCGAATTAGCTCTGAAGTAGGTTTTTCCTATTGTTTTAAAATTCGATTTCAAAAACTAATTCTTTATTGCCTGAATAACCGTTGTTAACTATTTATGTATATATCGAACTAGAACTTGCCCGAATAGAAGAAAGAGCCAGGGGAAGTACGTTTAAATTTTTGACACCGTTTTTCCGATTCGATTTACCCCTTCGGAGGGGGATTTAGTTACGTCCACCTATTTTTCCTTTTCACGACTGCGCGAAAAGATCTCTTTATGACTCCGCGAAAAGATCTCTTTACACTTCCCCGGGATATGATATTAAATTTTAGACTGCGTTTAAAACTCTACAATTCCTCATTTCGATTTGAATTTAGGACTTCGACTTTAAGGATTGCGTGTAAGTATCAAGAGTTTCGGACCGCGGAGGGGTAAGTGAAATTCCTTCGGTGAGGGAAGGTTAGAGTTTCTTCAGTGATCTTAATCGAATAGAGATCCCCGTTAAACTGCGAAATTTATTTTTGGTCGATCAGGAGAGATGGAGAATTTTCTATTAAAAAAAGGAATTTTTAACAAAGTATCTGCATTGATTTTTAACCGAAAAAGATCATTTTTAAATATAAAATACCTAAAAAAAAACTTTCGGAAAAATAATTTTAATTTCATTTTAAAATTATGGATCCTACTAAAATGAATTTTTTAGACAGTATTATTAAGAGTTGCCTTATCGGAGGCGCGTTCTATATTATATAGTCAAGTCACAAGGAATACTACAGTACTACCGTCGATTTTTAAAGTCATTCAAGCAGAGAGAAATTGAATAATCAAAGTGAAAAATTGTATTCTAGCGAACCTTTGCAAACCAATTAATTTCACTCAAATCCAATTCATCTCAATACAACCCCTAGACTCCAATTTATCCAAATCCATTAATCTCCAATTCAATTCACATCAATCCAATCAAATTCAATTTAATCGATTCCAATTCATTTTATTTTAATTCATTACATTTCTATCCAATACACTCTAGTCCAATTCAATCCACGCCAGCTAATTTCAGTCCAATAAAATTCAATTCAATCTAATTCTACACAGACCATTCCATGACAATTAAATTAATTCTATTCCAATTCAATTCATTCCAATCTAATCAATTTCACCAGAAATTAATCGAATTCATCTCCATACAATTTATTCCAATCCACTCCAGTTCACTTCAATCCACGACAATCCATTTCAATTCAATTCAATTCACCAGACGAAGATATTCGCCTAGGAATAAAAAAACTTGATACGGCCATTTCCCGCTAATCCAGGTTTTTTTTATATAACCCAACATCATAACTAATAGAATTCACACAGTTATTAAGAAGAAAAATCCAATTACAAGAAATAAATCGAATTAATTTATTCGGAAAAGCAGAAAGAAGGAAGAATAGATTAAATGTTGTGACTCAGTTTTACTAATGATTTCAGCGCTTATCGAAGCTTATGATCCGGGTCTAAAGCTCTAGTTTTTACTCCCTAGGAAGAAAAAGTGCTGTCTAAGGTGAATAATAAAAATTATATATCTATGAGGACGAATTTTACGATAATCAGTAATGCGGAAATTTGTTGATATATGGCTGTAATATAACTATAAATTACCAAAAAATCTGACACATTTTTGGAAATTTATAAAAATATTTTAAATTAAATTTTGCGTAAATTATGTTAAGTTACTATTCACTCAAAAAAAAAGGCTATAATATACATTTAATATTAGTTAACTTTGAAGATCATTTCTATAGTAAAATCATAAGCTAACTACATTTTTTAAAATTATTACCCTATTTTGAAGAAAAAAACATTTTTCACCATCAGTAATGTTAAAAAAGAGAAAAAATGTAAAACCAATGCATAGATTTTTCAAGCTTAATAATGAGTCAAGCCATAGAGAGCTTGAAATACAAATAAATTGTTAAACAATTTTTTTATATCATGTTTATTTTAGACAACTTTGTCTTGTATAAACGAACGTTAATATACCTCATAAAAAATAAAATCAGTTGATATTTTTCACCGTACAAACCTGCTTTAATTTTTAATTTAAGTAATTGATTAATTCAATGAAGCAAGTCGAACCGGTCAAATTTTACAAAAAACTTATACAACTTGCAATATAAATGTATTCTTTAAATATTTGAATCAAGTGATCACAAAAAAGTGCGCAAAGACAAAAAAGCGACTAACGTAGTGTCCTAGTATTCGTCGATGTTAGTCGAAATCCAAAAGTTTGGAATTTTCTAATTACCAGATTTTATTTTTGAATCTGAATGTTTAGTTCAGGTTCAATTTTTCTAAGTGGGTCGCTTTTTTATCATCGTACAGTTTTTTTTTGTGTGGCTTTGCTATTATAATGTAATAGCATATTATTTATACGTATAATAATATTATATTATATTTCAAGAAGTTTCGTTGATTAAATATAATATCCCCAAAATTAGATAAATTGAAAAATAAACATATAGGACTCACGTAACGTGAATTCACTGCGGGCATGATGATTTAGTCATAATTATTAATATTTCATCTTAGATTAATGCTGGAATAAATGAAAGAAGAAACTAATTTATAACATTTAAATTCCTGTAAATGCTCCATCCTCATAATGATTTTGATTCCTATATTAAGTTTTTGTGTAAAAATAAACGGTGTTAGTTGTTGTGTCCAACACTTTTTGTTAATTCGCGAAAAATTCGCATTAATTTTTCTGCGATGTCTCATAATTTTTGAAATAATACTTAAGTATACGAAAAATTTTTGATGTAAAAAATCTAATATCGTGGTACGGGTTTGAGGGCAGCTGTTTCGTGGTGACGCTCGCGATGGGAGATACATGCACTCGTCGGCTCTCTTCGGCTGGACTCGGCCAGGCCCTTTTCTGCGCGCCGTCAAATCGCTACACACGCGACGACTTTTTTTCTATCTGTTCTGCTAATTTCTAGTCCGAATTTACTTATACTTTGATGGTTTGGTATTGCTGATAAGGACAATAGTTGATACATCAATTGCTCTTATTCCAAATTAAGATAAGCTTTCGCTAATAGCATGTAAACTATAACAGTGGAAAATTTGACAAAGAATAAACTATAACTTTATTTCTTACACTGATGGAATGGTCATGTATATATAAGAGGTTATAATTTGTACGTCAGACACTGTAAAAAGAAAGTATTATTTCGAAAATATTTTTAGGTAGTACCATAAGATTTAGAGAAAACTGTCTAAGGTGGTACTAAATTAAATAACGAGAGTGATCGGAGAATCGGTAGTATTGCGTTAAAGATAACAGCCGGAAGTTATCTTATTGAAAATAGGGCACAAAAAATGATACCATACATACATGCATTCATACATGCATACATACAATACATGCTATCATGCATTTTTTTATAAATTATTATGAGAAGTATACTTATGTATATTAAATTATTATATTTACCAAAAGAATTGACGATGACCGTCAAAGTGAAAATTAAAGTATAGACCATCTTCTTTTTTGCAAATAAGAGTGAAAACTGATTAATGCTTTACTGAATAATTTTATTAACAAGTCTATCTGAGGAATATTCCATTACATCATCATGGTACAGATATATAAATAAATAGCTATTATCTCACGAAAACACTGCTTTCCCGCTAAAGAAGCCGTTTCTGGGGTACCCTTTATCTCTATCGTAAAATCATGAGACTCACCAAACCATGAATAGTCAGGGTCGTATAAATAATTGATGTCGGAGTTTCGTCTTAAAAAATATTTATTTTTTATTTTTGCCGTTTCGGTTTTATAATGTCATAATAAACGTGAAAATTTTTGTGATAAAAAATCTAATTTCATAAAATTATTGATTTTTATTTATGTACGTAGACACATCAGGATGGCCATTTTACTCGAGGAACAAAATTTCGGGTCATTTTCAGCTTTTTTTCGGTAAAAAAATATGTTTTACGGTTAATAAAATAAAAAAATTCGAAGTATAATGCTAATCAGTTTTTCATTTCATGTCAACTCAAAAATGATTAACGGTCCAAGATAATTCGGTTTTGAGGTTTCAAAAATGCACTTTAAAGTTTTTCCCGACACTGAAAGGGTTTCGCGGTTGTGTTATGTGCGCCTACTATCTATTTTTTAAAAAACAAACCGTGTAGCTGCTAAGAAATAAGAGTAAATAATATAGAAAACGACATGGGTTGAGCAGAAAGGTGAGTCGTATCTGTTTGCCGCTGATCGCTAAGCCGTATTTGATGGTACTACCAAGAATGCGCTGTCGGTAAAAGTCGCATCCCTCCTGGCGGAAATTTTGAATTATAATGAAAATGCAACTTGCCGCTTAATAGAACCCTAATATCCATCGCATGACCAGAATCTAAAACGCCTTCCCATATGTACATTCACAAGCCTCAAAAAATTACTATTGCTAGAGAGAAAATTATTATTTGAGTACCTGTCGGATAAATGTAAATTTCACATTAAAAATAACAATATCAACAGATTTTTTAAGACATTTAAAAATCAACGTCCTTTAGATTTCGAGATATAGAATAGAAATTATTTTACAAATTTCTTTGTCCTTATTCGTAAATATTCATTATTCTAAAGAAGAAGGTACACAGGACAGAAAGAACTGAAAGAGTACGCTACAATGTAGCCTTATAGTAGTCAAACAGCATCCTTCTGTATATTACACCAAAAAGACTAAAAAAAAAGCTACACATTTAAATTGTTGAATTTCTGATTATACATTAAATTTGCTATTTGAATGTCACAGACGAACTGCGACAGTATTTTTTGCAGCTTTAATCATTTTTTTAAAATGTCATAACTTTTGCTGAAGGCCGCTTCAAGCGCATCCATAGTCGCTTAAGGGCATGTGAAATAGCCAACTGTCTATAACACTGACCACACTTTATCAGTTTAGGCAATATTTTTTTGAACATAAGAAGAATTTTTGTAAATAAAATATTGAGCTGGAACTTTGTAAAATGTATCAAAGTATAATGAAGTAAGTTAATTATATTCGACAAAATTAAAATAAGAAGCATCTTTTGCATCTTTTTTCTGAACCGCGATTATTTTGGAACGTTCGAACTTTTTTATACATAAAATACGGCCTAGAAGTTCAATACATGCCAGAGGCGACAGAAAAACTACGTTAAAGAACAAAATTTAAAAATAAAACATGCGAAAAGAAATATTTCAACTAAATCTTTTTAGACACAGAACACATGGCTCGACTATCAATTTTAAAAATTTGATTTTATGTAACTAAGTTAAAAATGTTATTAAATGTGACTTAACACAATTAGGTGATTTTCCATCCATGGATTTCCTTTTGCATTGACATACAATTTTCAACCATAACCATTCAAACATCCCTTACATATTTATATATTTTAGAAGAATCTTTATCCGACTACGCATTACAAAGAATATTATATTTTAAAGTATCTTTCTTTTATTGAATTAATTATATACAAGCTGCAAGAATCGTCATTTGATGCTTCTTTAAGAAACCAACGTGGGAAGATTGGGTAACTTTTGCCTACATGACATTCCCTCATTTCACATGCATCCATATTATCCACTGTGCCGCTTATCATGTTTATTTTTGCCCTCGTATGACATTGATCTGTTCTATATACACGGAGAGACTTTTGATATCAATATTTGGTTTATTCTGTATCTATAATTAAAATAAAATGTAAGAATTTAGG
>JAAAKG020134416.1:0-13850 GCA_010014905.2 Druon quercuslanigerum | reverse complement strand
TTTGTTTAACTGGCGTCGATTCTGAATCGACGCCGATTAGTGAGAATCAATTATTCTCGGAGTGAAATGCCCCTCGGTCTTAATATAAGCTTCACATCATAACCTGGAAATGAGTCATGCTTTGACCCCAATATGATATCACGTTCTCTCCATAATGCATAATTGTATAATTTGGTTATTTATATCCTATCTATTGATTGATTAAAGCAAATAATTTGGTTGCTCCAAGTAAAATTTGTAGGTAATCCAAGCAAATATTTCACTCGACCCGATTTTCAGCTTGGATTGGAGTACATGATCGTACCAAGTGCACGTACGTACGTAGGTTTTAAGATTCCTTAAACAATAAATTTTTGGGGATGCCACCAAATCTGTTCCTTGATTCTAGTAAAATGCACTCTTAAATTATTTGGTAGTGCCGACCGACAAAGTTTTTCGAATCGATAAAATATTTTCTAAAATCAAAATATAGATTGAACTAAAAACTTCGATTGATTGAAAAAAAAGAATTTTGGCAGCTGAAAAAAAATGTTGTTAATTTATTTGAATAACATTTTTTCTTAAATATTTAATTATATGATATAGAGCAACGTAGATGTTGTGACATTAAGTCGGTAGCACTATTGTATTAAACATACTCTATTATAGGACCCTTTTCAGGGAAGTTCTCCCAGGATTTATGAGAATTTGATCCTTCATATGATATGGAAATTGGAATTGCGTATTCAATTAGAGGTATCAAGCAAAAAAAGGTGGGCGCTAATTTTCAAGATACGCTAAAAATTTGTTACCAGGGTACATGAGTGTCTAAAAGTGTAATTATAAGGGGAGAATTGCAATTTTTAAGCGTTTGAGGCAAATTTGATTATATGATGCTGTCCATTATTCACATCTATTTAAATTAATTTCAGCCTCAAACATTACGAAAATAGTAATAATTAATAGTCGAATTCTTGATTCAGTTTGATGCAATCTTCTTGATTGATAATTACATTTTGTAAATTGTCAAAAATGGGTTAGAAAATAAATGCCAATCTCTTTTATATGCTTCAACTTTTATAACATTATAACAATGTGGTTAAAGGGAAATAGAAATTTGTCCAGCCACTGATACGTGTCCGGCTATCGGGGTACTTGCCATATATTGTGACATAATTTAAAATTAATTTTTCAGAAGCAAGAAAGAAACATTTTTTAAAATGTATTTCACAATTAACAAAAAAGTACTTTTAAAATATTTTACCCCTAAATTAGTATGCCGTGCGTATAGGTTCACCGAACACTGCAAAATGCAGTTTTTAATGTAAAATAAGGCACAAAATTTAGTTTTCATATATTAAAAAAAAAATTTGCCCACAAATCAGTACATTTATGAGAAAGTAGAGGAAGCTTTCATTTTACAGTTTAAAGAGAAAAAAGCGTTTCTTACGATTTTTTTCGATTTAAAAAAATTCATTTAAAGAAAATCTTTTTGTAGTGATATGATCAATATTAAAAAAAAAAATTTTCCCAGTTTCGGAATATTAGCAATTATACTGATTGAATCTTTATTGATCCGATGGAATTCCAACAAACTTTGTAATCTTTTAGTACCTCAATTTAAAACAATTACCTGCAATATTACAATACTTTTTTAAAAACCAATTTTGCTCCAAGTGTAGATATACAAATTTCACACGCTTTCTCCTACCCCCCCCCCTTTCCTCCTTTTTTTAAGAATTCTTATTTTTTGCATGTTTTCGCCAAATTTCCCCTTTTTCTCGTTTTTTCGCCTTAATGTGAACTGGATTTTGACTTGATTAATAGAACCCAACAAGAAAGTTCAATTATTTTTTGTTTAAAGTTAATTATTTCAAATTCAAAGTCTACTATTATACTATTGTTTGACAATTCATTTTTTCGGCTTAGAATTTTACTATTTGGTTTAAAATTGAATTATTTTGTTGAAAGCTCAAATTTTTGGTGAAAAATTTATCCTTTTTACGTGCAAATTTAATTATGTTATTGAAAATTCAATTGTTTTCTTGAAAATTTATCTTTTTGGATAGAAAATTGGTCCTTTCGAATTGAAAACTCATCTTCTGGTTAAGAAGTAATCTTTCTTGGTTGAACGTTAATTATTTTTATTATTATAGAAAAGTTTATTATTATGTTTAATGATAGAAAATATTGTAATGATTTTGTTGAAAATTCAACTTTTTGGTTAAAAAGTTATCTACTTTGGTCGAAAATTCAAATGTTTCAGGGAACTTTCATCTTCTTAGACTAAAAATTCGTCCTTTCGGATTTGATAATTCCATTGTTTTGTAAAAAAGTCCACCTTTCTTGCTTTTCAAAACTCCCCAATTTGGTTTCAGCTTTTGTTTCTGTCTTGACTAAAAAAACTTAATAAGTTGGAGACATTTTTTTTTTGGTTGAATTCGACAGTTTTCAATTGAAATAAAAATGATTATTGGTTGAAAACTCAAATATTCCTTTGAAAGTTGAACTGCTATGTTAAATAGACATTTTTTCTACTCCGAGATTCATCTCTTTGGTTGAAAAGTTAAATATTTGGTTGAATACTTGTCTTTTTGGGTTAAAATTTAATTATTATCGTAAGAAGGTTGAGCTGCGTGGTTGAAAAGGAACTTTTTTTATGGAAAATGCATCTGTTTTATATACAATGCGTCTTTTTGTCTTGAAAAGTGATTTGGGAAAATATGGAGTTGTATTTTTGTTGCTTCTTTACTGAGAATAGAGATTTAATTTTTTGGATAAGAATTCATCTCTTTTATTTGCAGGTTTAACTATTTGATTGTAAATTTAACTGTATATTTACCACTTTTTTACAGAAAATTAAACTGTTTGGTAGAAGTATAAACGTTTTTGGTAGAAAATAAACTATTTTGTAAAAAATAAAAATATTTATTGACTTGAAATCTTAGGAATATAGTACCTACATTAATGTCGTACAAAAGCATTTCTTTTCCTATTATTTCCGGCATTCTCGTGCAACATCACTGTATTTTCCCTGCTTTCAAACTTTTTTGTATTTTAATAATCAATTCTTTTCTCTTTTGTTTCAGGTAAGTTTTTGCCATTGTTCTACAAAATCTTCTTAATATGGGTAAGAAAAAACAATGAATCTCTAGTCGAAATTTCAATTTTAATAATTTAAGAAATGTAAATAATTATTTTTACCTCAATAATGACTAGATAATTAAAAAGTATATCTTCGATTACTTTTTAAACAATAGTTAAATGAATTGCTGAAAATTGGCCTAGTAGGTCTGATCTCCCCTTATTCATTTTAATTCTTTTTAATTCAAAACAACGATAGTAATCATGATGCCAATTTTCTCTTACTTTTTATTTGATTTGAATGAATGTAATTGTTCTTTGCTGTTGTGGAATGCTGAGAATAAGCGAGTTGCACCATTAAATGATACTTTTAACATATTTTTGTAACAATATATTCAAATTATAATCAAGTTTTATGATTACTGGGGGACACTTACCTTATAACTCTTATAAGATAAAATTTTTTTTCTTAAAATACTAATGGTCAGGGAATACTGGAAATAAGTCATGGAAAAATCAGGGATTACCGCCAGATTGCAAGTCGATTACTCTGCATTGCAAGTGGATTGCGTGGACTACGGTGGATTGCGTTCGATTACAAGTGGATTACCTTGTACGATTAGTGCATTACCTGGCATTACAAGTTGTTTACTAGGATTATACTGGATTATTTAGATAACTCGAATTAGAGTTACAGATTAAAAGTGTATTACTCCGAATTGCAAATGGAGTGCCGTTGTGTGAGTGCCATTACAAGTATATTTGGATTGTACTGGATCACTTATATTACTTGAATTAAAAGTGATTTACCTGTTGTTACAACGGATACTAAGTAGATTGCTCCGAATTGCAATTGGATTTCATTCGAATAACAATTAATTACCTAGGAATAAAATAAGATTACCTGGATCTACAAGTGGGGTTGTAACTGGGGTTACAAGTGGCTTAATTGGGATTACAGATGGATTATGTAAAATTAAAGTAAGTTTTTTAGATTACATGTGGATAAAGTTGGGCGGCAAGTGGATTACGTTGGATTAAAATTTGCCTACTTGGATTATACTGTATTACTTGTCATTTCAAGTGTATTACTCCGAATTACTAGTGCAAGTGGGTTGCCTGGGATTACAAGTAGATCATCTGGTGTTAAAAGCGGATAAACTGGGTTACAGGTAGATTTCTTAGAATTATAATAGATTATTTAGATTAAAAGTGGATTATTTCTGGTTACAAGATTACCTCTGGATTGACTTAGAATACGAAATGGATTAACCAGGATTACAAGTTGATTACCTAGAATTATACTATATTATTTAGATTAGAGGAAAAATTCAGCATCTCTAAAAAAATCTGGTTCTGTTAAAAGAAAATACTTTGAAAAAGGTATGTGCAGCTTCAATTTATCACGCATGCTCGTGCCTCTTGCGCCAGCTTTCCTCTTTCTCTCTATCACCCCCTCTCGCTTTTCCACCCGCCACCCTCGAGCGGCGCTTCGTCTCCTCTGATATTTTGACAGTACGTCGCCCTGCACCCTCGTAAACGCACTCATCATTGGCACTTTAAAACCGCTCTTTTTCGTTTAAATTTTCCGGTCATTGACTAGTAAAGAGTGTTTCATCGGTGTCTGCAATACTTTGATGCATATATCCAGGGTCGGAGCTTAGAACGGGGTCAGTCGATAGCGCACAAGACCGGTATTTCGAAGTCGTGTGTTCTTTTCGTGAAAGTGATTGCGTATCTGTCAGAGGATGTTCGGAGAATGTGATTTTCTGACGGAGGTCGCGTGAGTGATGAGTGACATGGAATTAAGATAACGACTGAAGTTTACGACCTCGTCAGATCCTCTTTTTGAGTCGAAAGTTCAGAATATCTTTAGGGTGGTTCTGGTGCTTAAAGACTCGACTGTTTCGAAGCCCACGCTTCCATGGCGGTACGGAATTCTGTGGTACGAATGCCACGAGAGGTCACGGTCGATACCCGGAAATATTACTTTTCATTTCAAAGCTCATACCCTTTCGTAATGTGACTCGCTAAATTATATCGTTGGCTCAAAACTGAATATTTTTTACAAAAGGTGATGAAATATGTAAAGTTATTGTGTACACGTGTCCTTTAAGTGTAGGCATTTAGATTTTGAATTTGAGATAAACTTAAATGATTACTAGTTTAGTACTACTTGGGCTGCCACACAGTTACTTAAGTCACTTTTGGTCACCTTTTTTTTCTCAAATTACGTCTAAGTCACTTTTTTAAAATAGAGTCAGTATAATCACATTTTTCAATAAATTAAAACATAAAACCTAAGGATTCTCAAATTTTATGGAATTATTTTGAATTAATTTTAATTCTTTTAATTCCAACCTAAATTCTTTGAAGTTCTCTTGACATCTATTGAATTCAATGGAGCTTTATTGGATTTTCATTAAAAAATTTTTCCTTTTTTTAATTCTTATGGTTTTTATCAAATCCTTATTCACTAATTCTATTCGCCTCCATTCATCTGAATTTAATGTATATTTTTGGATTTTTAAAAATTTATTCTATTCTTTTTAATTATTTTTAATTTATCTTTATTGCGTATGAATTTCATGAAATATTCTTGAATTCACTTGTATTCATATAAATTCACTCCAATTATACTGAAATCAATGGAAAATTTTGAATTTTTTTCAATCCCTTTTAAATTGAATAAATTCAACCAATTTTTATAATATTTATGAATTTAATCGAATTTTTTTAATTTCCTCTACAGTTCTCTAAAGTTGCTAAAATTTTATTTAATTCGTTTTTTCTATATTTTTGGACTTCCTTAATTTACTTTTTGGTTCAATTTTCCCTGAACTATGTGCACTCCTATTCGTCTAAATTCGATTAAAATGTTTTGATTTAAAACAAATTTTGTTTAAATGTATTCTTTTAAATTCTTATGAGTTTCATTAGTCTCGGCAATTATAAATTCTTATTCATTCATTCTGAATTCTTTTTAATTATTTGCAATTCTATTGATTCCTTAACAGTAGCTGAATTCTTTTGAATTCCCTTGAATTCCCTTGAACTCTTCTTAATTTGCTCAAATTTTACTGAAATCAGTGGAATAGTTTGGATTAGAAATTTTTTTATTTCACTTGATTCCTTTAAAAATTACTATGAATTTTTATAAATTTTTTCGATATCTTTTCACTTACCTTAAAGTGATTTAAATTTACGAGAATTTGATTAAACCCATTGTTTCTTTTTTTAACTATCCTGAATTCTTTCAAATTCACCGGAAGTTCATTTTTTGCATCATATTTTTCCATATTGCGAAGATTATACTAAAAATGATGCAACAGAACTTTGATTGCAATTATTTATTTTTTATTCAAATCCTGAAGCAATAATTTTACCCTAAAACTTTTCTGTCATTTGATAAATAACTTCATCATAATAAATGTTTCTCACACTCTTTGATTTCAGTTTAGCAATACGGCAAAAAGAAATATTTTTAAATCAATCTTTGCACTGTTATTGAATATGGATAATGCTTCGACAATTGCGCAACAAAATTAAAAAGAAATACCACAGCTGACTGAAACACAAAAAGTGATGCATTGACCGAAGAAGATGGTGTGTTTTTCTTTTTCTTTCTTTTCGTGTTTCGTAAATGAACCTGAGTTTACATCCCGAGGTTGAGTGTGGAGAACAATGAGGTTTTCAGCAAGGGTTGCGCAGATATCGTGTCGTGATGATGTTGATTTTTTAATGTGGACAATGTCCCTCATCTCGAGCCAATGACTTGTGACGTGCACAAACGAGAGGAAATGAAGCGAACAGTTAGGTCACAGGGGAATAAACTGACCAAAGGGTTAATTCAAGCTTTTTTTTAATTTCGCCGGACTCTCAGCCGAATTAAAGAGTAAAAAGGAGAAAGAGGAAATGGTCGCAGGTGAAGAGGAGTGAGAAAAGAGGGAAGGTTGATGAGCTAAACAAGATGAGTCACTTTGACTGGAAGCTGCTGCGCCGGAAGAAGGTATCGTTATTGTAATTCTACTAAACGCTTTGCATGTGTAATATCTCGTATTACTCAAAAGAGAAACCGTGATGCGATCGTTATCCAAAAAAATGATTACCTTCCATTTAGTGTTCAGAGATTTTAGGCAGAAAAATCGTAAAATTGTACCAAATAGGTCAAAGAAAGAAATAAACATTATGAGTGAAGAGAGAATGTAACTGATAAATTGTTGAATATTAAATAGTATGCAACAGTATAAGAGACCTTGCTATTGTAGAATGTGACAAAGTAATAGAATCTTTAGAAAGTTAAAATTATAATTTTAATGTTAATTAGATGGATAATATATAGATACTTTGAAAAGTAAAGTTTTTACGAGGTAATTTAAGTATATAAACTGCATCAAAAAGATAAAAGAAGAATAAAGTGGTAAATTATGGGTATTTAAAATTGAGATTGTATCAAATTTTACATTCCTCAGTGAAAATTAAACTTTCTTGTATTTTGAAATTTTATTTGGAAGAAGGTATTAAATTAAAATTACTGTGCCTTTGCAAAATTGAAAAAATATCGTCAAAACGGTGTACATTTTAATTTTAATTTAACGACATGTTGGTGAGAGTTATATTAAGTTTTTGAAGATTTTAAAATACCTCAAAAAAGAATCTGGAACTTTGAATGTAGATCTTTGAAGATCTGGAAAAAAGATGTCTTTTAAGAGTTTTGAAACGTTTCAAGAGAATCAAACAAATCCCTGAAGATTCCTGAAAAATTTCAAATCATTTTTTATTTTGAAAAATGAATTCTAGGAGAAGTTTGAAAAAGATTTCAGAACATTTAAAATGATAGCCTTTAATTTCAAAAAAGAATGTAGGAGATTTAGAAGTATAATTTTTCCATTTCCTAAGATTACCAAATTTCAGAAAAATTTGATTAAATTTAAGAGTAATTCCGAAATTTTAAAAAGATTAAAAAATCAATTAAACATTTTTTAAATATTTTAAAATTTTAAGTTTTTCAAGATTTGAAACAAAACTTTTTACAGCTTTTCGAGAATTTTCAAAGGTTTCTAGAAAACAAAATATTTTGTTTAGATTCCTAGAAAAATTATCAATGATTATTTTGTCTTAAAAAATATTTTTTTCTTTAGTTTCAAAATATCTCTAAAAATCCAATTTTGCTAGTTAACAATTAATTTGTTGTAATAGAGGATTCAACTATAATTAGTTAAAGAATTTTTGTGTTAAAAATTAACTATTTTGTTGAAAATTCTTTTTTTTTTTTTAATTATTTTTTTAACTAGGAATTCAACTATTCCTTTTTTTCAAAATGGATATTTTTCGGTTGAAAATTTATATATTTTGCTGATCAGTCTATAATTTCAAAAAATTTAATACAAACTGTAGATTTTCGAAGATATAAAAAGAAAATGTAGTAGAGTTTTATAGTTTTTCAATTTCGTGCATAGCAGGGGCATTTAATTATTAATGATATTACTAAGTGAATTTTACATGGAATATGTTATGAATACACGTAATTATATTTAAACTGTCATAATGAAAGTTTAAAATAATGTTGTCTAATGACTTAAATAACACTATGTTACAACCAGTGTTGGGTAGTATCTAGGTACAAATATCTAAGTAACTTGAATAGTAAAGTTACTTGTATCTTTTGCAGTAACTTAGTTACTTTAAAAATAAGTCATTGTAACTTACCTTAATTTTGATTTATGCAGTAACTTGTACTTTTAATTTTACAGTTACTTTTAAGTTACTTTCTATTTTTTGTATAATTTCCTTTCAATAGCTGTTATGCTATAAATAGAAATTTCAAAAATTGCGCGCAATAGAAGAACAAAAGAATATCGCGATCGCGCTTGCGCGCTGGGAATTATATATTTATTACTTCTGGCCGGTGATCCCAAAGCTGGAGCCTCAGGGTCTTGTTTTCAAAATTGAAAAAATTATTCATAAGGTATAACACGACTCTTCCCAGTAGTGCTTCTGTCGAAAGGCTCTTTTTCAGTGCCGCAGACCTCGTAGTTGACACATAGAAGATTCAACGTGGGGGATGAATCTTTTGAGAAACAGCTTCTCTTAAAAATTAATAAAATATATTGTTAAGAAGAGTTTTTTGTAATATTATTACAAATTAATATATTGGTACTCGTCAAAATATATAGCGTATTATTTTAACTGATATCTATCTGCTAAATTTATTTTTTTAATTTTAAGAGGGTACAATTTAAAAGTAACTTTAAGAGTAATTTAAGTTACTTTCTCTTATATCTGAATCTGTATCTAGATACTTTTAATAGAGTAACTTACCCAACACTGGTTACAACATTGTATCAAATTCGTGTTTTTTCGATTTTTATGGTATTTTTTATGAATTTTCAAGTGCTCCTTTTGAAAATAACCTTCCTAAATCTAAGAAATACTTCGAAAACGTTGAACTTGATTTTTTATTGTAAAAAAATTACACGAAACTTAAAACATAAGTTTAATTTGCATATTCATTTCTCTTACAAAAGAAAAAAAGGGCTGTACCCAGTTGTCATAATTATTTTTCAACAACCACATTAACTTTAATTACGTTTTTTGGCCAAATCAAATTTGTTTCCCTGCACGTGTATAATATTGATCTATAAGCCAAAACCTAAAGTACTTATTATCGACAAAAGTGTGCTGTACGTAGTTATCGTTCTTAGCACCTTAATTATGTTCCTTCAAAAGCAAAAATAAATCAAATTTTAAACTTTTTCAAACAAATTACATAAGACAGAAATTATAAAAATGGTAGATTCCGAATATTAAAAAATATCATACTTTAAGCAAAAATGTAGATCATTTGTCTTAGTCCCTTGGAAAAACAACATATTTGAGTGGCAAATCATTCGGTGACTTCAGTAAAGATTATCTGCGAGATTTCTAATGAACTCGGTCAACAGTATTAATTTAAAAATTGATATTTTTATAACGAATTATAGAAATAAAGTCCATACTGTCTTAAAATTAAATTTTTGATACTGAGTAGAATAATTTTTCGTGCGAGAAGAAAGCGGCTTGGCAACGCCAGACCTTGGAAAAAAGTATTCTGACGGCGCTAGTGCTCGCAAGGTATCGAATACACCACTGATCGTTACCGTGAAATCTTCAATTTCAAAAATATTATTTGGTTTAAATATATTACTGCATCGAAATATATATAATTACACATAGGAGAACCTTGTGTTAAATGTGTTTTATTCATGCTTCTAGTAAAAGCATATTTGATATTTACTAAGCGAGAATAATCCAAGAAAAACCGGGAATTTCTTAGGCGATAATCAGTAGACATCTTCGTTAATTGTTGATTCAAATATTGCACTTTGATCTTGGCAATTTCATGCACTTAAACTCTTGAAGAGGCCGTCGCACTACTGATACATTTAATTGGAAATTGTTGGATACATTTAACGAGAAAGAACAGCGCCAAAGCGAGAAAGAGGAACTTGGTTACAACGTGCATGCATACTACAAATAACGAATCTATTTCGAAAGCTCGATCCTAGGTATACCATCTATGGTAATTCGGTTATTAGTTAAGACTAAAACGATGTTGTTAAGGCCGTTCCTTGTCGGTTTCTTGTTCGCTTCGTGATGCAGAAAACGACGGAGAAAGCGAATGTAGAGCGATGGAACGATATCATTTCAGTCTTGTATAATCCAAACCATGCAGCTTAAAAACGAAGTAGTTTTTGGATAAAAAAAACTCATAAAACATTGCTACTGGGACAGTAACGTTTATTAGGGTATTTGAAGCACATCTTTCCTGATACAAGGTCAGTTTCATATCATAATTTTTCCCTATCTACTTTTCCTCTCTTAAAAAAAAATGTTCTACCTTTTTCATAAAACGTTTCCATGGTAGGCGTAGATAAGGGAGAGCGTGGAAATCAGGAAAAGTCAGCGAATTTCGCTAGTCGAGGAAACTCGAATCATTCCAAGGAATTTTCAAGAATTAAACAAAATGTGAGAGATTTCAAAAGATTGTAATGGATTTGAAATACTTTAGGGTATTTTCAAACATTCCTAAGAAGTTTCGAGAGTTTTAAAAAACTTCAAGGAATTTTAAATACCATATAGGGTATTTTAAATAATTTAAAGTCATTTTTAAGAGCTTAATAAGTTTAAAGGGATTGCAAAATATTTTAAAGGATTTGAAACAATTTAAGGAATTTTAAAAGTTTCTAAAGAATTTTTAATTATTTTTATTTTTTGGAAGAGATTTCGAAAGGTTTGAAATATTTTAACGTATGTGCAATTATTCTAAGGCATTTCTAAGGGTTTTTATTATGTGAATTCACATTATCAACTTTGGACAATAAAATCAATTATAGAGTATTTAAAGTACATTTTTTATTTATTCCAGTATTTAAGAGGGATTGTAAAGGGCTTGAAATAGTTTAGAGTATGTTAAAAGATTTCAAGGCATATTCAAATGATAAAAAAATTTCAAGGGATTTCCAAGGATTTTGATTATATGAATGTACATAATCAGCCTAGGACAATAAAATATATTAGGGTAATTCAAGGTAATCTTTTTTGATATATGATCCGGCTTGTATAAAAGGTTTTTCCTATCTGCTTATTACCTCTTTTAAAAAATAGCCCTTTATGGGATTTAAAAAAAAATTGCATGCGGTTGTAAAGAAATTCGTAGAGTTTCGGAAGATAGTGGACGATCGTACCGGACCTATAAGGTTTCAAGATATTTAAAAAGATTTCACTGAATTTTGTAATATTTCCGAGAAATTCCATGATTTTAAGGGATTTTGAAAGCTCTCAAGATGTTTTAATACATTTTTCAGGGTATCAGGATATATCATCAGATTTCATGTAATTTCACGTGTTTTTATAATATTTTAATGGATTTCAAAGAATATATGCATTCGAAAAAATGTAGTGATTTCATATGATTTGAAGAATTTACAAATATGTCGTGGCGTTTCCAAAAATTTGAAACATTTTTTTTCGATTTTAGGAAGGTTTGAAAGATTCCAAATAATTTTCAATTGATTTAAAAAGATATTGAAGGATTTGAAATATCTTCGTATATTTAAAATAGATTTTAATAAATCGAAGTCATTCTAAAGAATTTTAAGCATTTAAGGGTATATTTTCTAATCATAACAATTTTCAAGAGCTTTACAAAATTCAGGAGATTTCAAAGAATTTCAAATATTTTAGGATATATAAAAATAATTCTAGAAGTTATCAATTGAGTTCAGTTAAATAATATTTTAGGAGATTCTGAACAATTCTGAGGAGATTTTTAATAACTTTAATCATTTGAATTAATTGCAGAATATTTGAAATATTTAAGGGTATTTCAAAGAATTTCATGGAATTTTATCAAATTTCTGAGGAATTAAATGATTTCAAAGGATATAAAAGTTCTTAAGGTAGTTCTTGTGCCAAAAATCAGATATTTCAAAAAATAGATTTTCACTGAATTTAAGAATCAAAATAATATAACTGGTAATTTTATTTCAAATAAAACATCTATTTTGAATAAAAAAAAGTGTTCCAATAAACAAAAAAATTATTTTAACCATGATTTTTGCAATTGGATTTTTTGCATAACATTGCTTCCTACAAAATTTTTTGAAAAATGGTTTAATTTCAATAAGTGATAGTCTATTTCTTCGGGTTCTCTGCAAGTCTATTTTTTCTAATTTTGAAAGTAAATTCTTCTGTGGCTAAAGTGGTTGAAACAATCAAAAAGGAATTTTTGTTTAACAAATATTGCAAACAGTAAAGATATATGAATGTTTTTCCTGAAAACAGAAGCCATGATTTAGTAAATTTCAAACACTTTTTAAAAAATTTTAAGAAGCAACAGTAAGACAAAATTCAAATCAAAAAGCTATGGTTAAAATAATTATTTTTTGTAAGTTTCAAACTTTTTTCACCAAAACTTATGTTTTTCCATTCATAAGACATGGCTAATAATATTATTTTAATTCTTAAATTCATAAAAAAATTGTTTTCCAGAGACTGGATTTTCGGCAAAACTGCCTTAAGGTAATTTAATAAATAGCCCAGGATTTCACGAAATATCATCAGATTTCATAGAATTTTAGGGGATTTTATCATATTTTCATGGTTTTAAAGACTTGAAAAGATTTTCAAATATTTTGTTGAAACTCATTTGAAGTCATTTGTAACTCAGCCTGAATTCTCTTAATTTATCCTGAATTCTCGTAAATTCGTTGAGTTTTTCGAATTCAGTTCAAAATTCTTCTAAATTTACTCCATTCTCCTCAAGTCAATGATTTTTTTCTTTTGTTTAATTCATTGTGATATATTTTAGAGTCTTCTTGAATTCTTGTGCATTAAATTTGAATTTTTTGTATTCACGTGAATTTTTCCAAACTCATTTGAAACTTATTGAATTCAATGAACATTATTATTCTTTTAATTCACTTCAATTGTCATGAATTTTATCGAAATCTTCTGGTTTTCCCTTCATTTCTCTAAATTATTTTTGATTATACTGTAATCAGAAGAATTTTTTTGATTATTTCTAATTTTTCCCATTCATTTTCATTTTTTTAAATTTACCTTGAAATATTTTAAAACCTTATGTATATACATGCATCCTGAATTATATATTTTCAACTCTAAACTTTACTGGCAATATAAGTTCTAAAAAATTCAATGCGGGCTGGATTTGAACCAACAACCTCCTCATTACATGTGAGGTGCGCTACCAATTGCGCCACCGCAGCGCCAACAGTGAAAATTTT
>JAAAKG020134415.1:0-13852 GCA_010014905.2 Druon quercuslanigerum | reverse complement strand
AACGATGAAGCTTACTGAGAGTGTAATAGCCCGCGAAGCGCGCAATAGCGAGGACACGAAGTGCAAAAACCTAGAGGCACCGAGCGTAAAGCGTAAGGCAAATGTGTCCGAGCGCGTAACGCGAGGTGAATACACTATCGAGCGCGAAGCGCGAGGTCCAACAGGTGCGCACCGTAGGCGCGCACAAACTTGCGAGCAAAGCGAGCCGCGCGCGAAGCGGGCAGATTTTTTATTTAAAATTTATATACATTGAGGAAACTTTATTTTTCCATTGAAAATATTAATTTCCTATTTTTTGAATAAAATTGATCTTTTTTAGTTCAAATTTTTACAATTCCATTTTTGTAGGTTGAAAATTGCAACTATTTGGTTAAACATTGAAATATTTTAACTGTTTTGTTTAAAATTTGTCTTTTTGGTTTGAAAATTCTATTATTTTGGTGGAAAATTCTACTGTCTGGTTAAAAATTACATTTTTTGTTAAAAATTGAAGTGTTTTTGTCTTTTGCTTTAAAATTGTTTTGTTTTTTCTTAGTTTAAAATTGATCTACTTGGTAAAAAATTATTTTTTTTATAAAAGCTTTTCTTTTTTAGTTAAAAATTCAACCGTTTTGTAGAAAATTCGTCTCTTTAATACAAAAATGTTGTTTCTTTTTGTTCAAAGTTTATTTACTTGGTAGAAAAGTTATTTGCAGATTCAGCAATTTATTTAAAAATTCGTCCTTTTTGGTAGAAAATTCTTCTTTTTGGCTGAGAATTTATCTTTGTGTATTGAAAATGCGTTTGAGGAGAACGAAAAAATGTTCTTACGATTTCAAAGAAATTTGTAGAAGATTTTTGTTTTCAAAAATTAATGCTATGAGATTATTTGAAAATATTAAAAAAAATTTTTAAAGATTTCCAAAATTGTCAAAAAAGAATCCAAAAGTTGTAAGGCACATTTTTAACGATGCAGATTTTTTTAATTTTATGAAAATTTCGAATCATTTTAAAAGATATTTTGAAGGTTTGGAAGTCGATAAGATTTAAAAATAAGCTAAAATTCGAAAAGGTTAAAAAATGTAAGAAAAATGTAGATTATTGAAAATTTCGATAATAGAATTAGAAGCATTTGCAGAGTTTAAAGCAGTTTCAAGAGACTAGGGAAATTGTAAGATTCCTGGGAAAATCCGAAATGATTTTTCTTTTAAAAATTTAATTCTTGAAGAAAATTAAAAAAAATCTCTGAAAATGTGCAAATTTACCATTTTCTTAATTCTGAAAGATTTGTCAAAATTCAAAGTGATTCAAAATATGTTTAGACTTAAAAAGATTTCCGAAAATTGATCAAATACTTTTAAACATCTTCCAAAGTTTTAGAAGTCCTAAATATTTTTTAAACTGACTCGAATTTTTTCTAATATTTCAAATTCTGTCAAATAGAAAATTTCCTTTAAAGTGTTTTCTTGAATTAGCTAAAAACTTATTCCATAAATCTGAAATCTTAACAAATCTTATTAAAATTTCTCAGGAGTCTTATGAAACTTATAATTATTCATATAACTTTAAACAAATCTACTAATACTTATTTCCTTGTTCAAAGATCTCAAAATCTAATTATAGCTTCAATTTAGGTATTCACTAAATTTCAGGAAAAAAAATTACTTTTTCCTTCTTATGGGAAGTTTTCTGAATTTAAATTAGCATTGGTATTTTTTTGCCTCTATAGGGTCAATAAAATATAAAGAGAACATAGGGCAAAGTGTTTCTCAGCGAGAAATCAAATTCCAAGCCGACACCTTCCCAATGCTGGGCGTCGCGTCGTTGTATGAGAGCTCTTACCAATTGAATTTGTGATATTTCAACAGATCGTGGAAAATGGAAAATGAGATTCCCGTAGGGCACAGAGAGAGGAAACGCATGTCAGTAGTAGATAGGTACTTAGAGTACTTTGTGACTCTGCACACCCAGGGGTACCGTCCGAACGGAAATTCGCAACGACCGTACTTTTTCAATCCTCTGCAAAAAAAAGCGACTCCCTCGTCGAGCAAACCTGCCTCGAAGCTTCGAGACACAACTTTTTACACCTAATAAATCTCCACGAGAAATATTAATCAGGAAAAATCAGTATTGGTAAATTTATTTCGATACAAATTTTCTAATTAAGTTTAGCTTTTAAATAACTTTGGGAAATCACTCTCTTACTTTTCAATTAAATTTAAGCGAGTCTATTCCTTAGGGGAATAAAGAGGGAATGAAGAGGTAGAAAAAATTTAAGACTACATTTCTGACTAAAAAGTAAAAACTCTTCTGTACTTACGCGTAAACTTTTTTAAAGCGAATTGTTGCTTTTTCTACAAAGAAATTAGGTTTTAACCAAAAGAGATCAAATCTGAGCAATAAAATTAATATTTGATATTTCAAACAAAAATTATTTTAATTTTTTAATCAAAAACCGTTCGATTCAACCAACAAAGACGAATTTTCCACTAATTAGTTGAATCCTCCACCGAACAGACGAATTTTCAACTAAATATATTAATTTTCTATCAAAAAGGACAAATTTTTAATAAAATTCATTAATTTTTAAGCAAATAATTGAATTTTCAAATGAAAAAGACAAATTTAAAATAAAAAACATTAGTTTTAAAACATAAATGGAACAGTTACATTTTTAGTTGAAACATATAATTCTCTACCAAAAAGACGAATTTTCAGCTAAAACCCTGAAAGGGAAACTGCTTAATGGTGTAGTAATAATAAATAATAATAATAACAATAAATTTTGAACCAAGATTGGAATATTTACATTTTCAGTTAAAAAATTTATTTTTAGCCAAAAATAAATAAAGTTTTCAACCAAATATTTAAGTTTCTAACCGAAAAGATGAATATTCACCTAGAAAATTGAATTTTTGAAGAAAGAAATTTTAACTAAAAAAGATTGTTCTTCAAAACAAAAAGAAAATTTTTTAAAAATATTTTTCGATTCTTTCCAAGAAAAATTTTAGTTGAATTTTCAACACCAAATTTTAATTTTCAACAAAAAGTTAATTTTGGACAAAACAGTTGAGTTCTAACCAAAAAGAAGAGTTTTTAACAAAATTGTTTATTTTTCAATTAATTAGGTTAGGTTTCATGCCAAAAGTTGAATATTTAAACAAAAAGAAGTGATTTTTTCACCAAAACGATTAATTTTCTACCAAAAAAGATGAATTTTCAACCACATAAATTGAAATTCATTGAATTTTCAACTAAAAAATATAAATTTACAATCAAACAGGGAGTAGGTATATTTCCAGTTCAAATAATTAAATTTACACCAGAAAAAAACGGAATTTTCAAAAATATAGTTGAATTTTCTACCAAATATTGTTTCAACAAATAGTACAATTTTTAAACCATAAACATACGAGTACATTTTCAAGATAAATTTGCAGCTAAGTTGATGAATTTTCATTAAAAGAAATAATTAGTTAAACAAATATTTAAATGTTCAACTAAAAGACAAATTTCGAATAACTATATTTTCAACAAATTAAAATTAAGTTTTTTACCAAAAATAAAAATTAGACGAATATTCTAGGAAAGAGTTCAATTTTCGACCAAGGAAATGGTTTGTCAACTATAATTGAGAAATCATGTTTAACCGAAAAAAAATAAATTTATAACACAGCAGTTCGATTTTCAACCAATTGAATTTTCAGCCAAAAATGAAAATTAATTTTTAAACAAGAAGATTAATTTTCTGAAAAAAGAGAAATTTAACAAAATATTATTTTAAGCTAGTAGTTAAATTTTTAAGTTAAAAGAATAATTTGCTTACAAGCAAAATTTAACAAAATATATGCATTTTTAACAAAATGGTTCATTTTTTCACCAAGGAGTTAAATTTTTAAACCGAAATCATGAAAAAAAGAACTAAAACTTCGACTTCCAATCATATAGTTGAATATTCAAGAAAAAAAATAATTTTCAACGAAAAAGATTAATTTTCTAACCGAAAAGACATATTTTAAATAAAAAACATTACTTTTCAAACAAATAGTTCAAGTTTCAACTAAAAAATATAAATTTGTAATCGAGCATGGAATCGTTAATTTTTTAGTTAAAGAAATTAATTTTCAACCACAGGTTTTTTATCTGGTCACACAGCATTGCTATTTTAAGATAAAATTCGAAAATAATAAATAAAACTATTTATAACCTGTGTTAGAATTGTTAATTTTATACTGACGAAATTTTTTGATCGTTAAAAATCGATTTATCGACATTGATTCCATATAACAGGAGGTAATGATCACTAATTTTTTATATATTAAAAAAATATAAAATTTCCATTCACGCTCTATATTAAATGATCGCTACGTTAAAATAAGAGGAAATTACGAAACGCTGAAGATAAAATCAAATGAATTATGACAATAGAAATTTTTCATTTAAAAATATTAGAGAGTATTTCCGAAAATCCCAATATGTTTTTGAATAAGATCCAAAAGATTTCTAATGAAAAGATTTTATATCCTTATCAAATATTTTATGCAAGAATTAAAAAAATTTAATTAACTTTGATATAATTTTAAAATTATCCTTTTCCTGAAAAATCGTCTTTCAGAGATTAAAAGCCAACTGTTTTCTAAGTATTTCCTTATTATTTGCCTATTTTTGTGAAGTCTGATATACGTTCCGCGGAATTTACAAAATATTCACTAAATAATTTTTATTTAAACTAATTATTTTTGAAGTAAAAAGAAATAATTGTAACATTTTTGTGCCAATCATTTCTTCGTTCAATACCGATTTTCTGGAGACATCGAGTTTCGCCTTTCGTTGTATAAAAACTTTTTATTTGGCGGGTATTTTATAAGATGTATACTTAATATAACGCATGAAAGTTTTTAGGGTTATAAGACAGGGAAATTGGAAGTTTTATTACTCAAGCCAAAGACTTGCTTCCAGGGACAGAGAAAACTTATTTCTAAGGGACACCTATTTGAGTTTAATTGGACGAACCATCAAAATTCTTACGCCTTGTAATTGCAAACTTTTCTCCTGTCCGAATGAAAATGTGCCCAATTTTTCCCAAATAGTTCTTGGCCGCCAATTTAGCCTCAATTAGTTTTCCTATTTTAGAAAAATGTAATTAAAAAATAAACATATTTTGCTTCTATATTAGGTCGATTTAAAAGATGTTATTTTCAACAGAAGCAAATAAATTCTTAAAAAACCTCTGAGAGCCGATTTTTTCTTTTAAATTTGATAAATTTTTGTATTCAAGTAAAAACTGTGCAAAAATTCAAATTCTTAAGTTTCCGAAGCAAAAAAAATTCTTTGGTTCAACAAACCTTTTGCTGATGAAACCAAAATTTGGTGGAACCATGATAACAATTTTCTGCACAAATACCAATGAAAATATTTTGCTGTACGAATAAAAGATTTTTCTCAGTGTATTATACCTATGTGCTCTGTTTAGATTTTTAAACATTTTAAAATACCCGCGCTTTTTCATGGTCTCTTGTTGACGAATCAGAATGTGGCATGTAACAAAGTCAGCGCCCTCAGTCGTTCGCGTTGCTCAATGTTGCTTTCGTTCTTTCGAAGGACGCGTAATGCAGTACCGCGACAATCGCGCAAATGTTAATATGCTAGTGAATAATAGTGTTTCTTACAAAGACCGTGAAACTCATCTTTTTAATATACTTTCAAGATATATTTTTTTTTTTTTTGAAAAAGCAGTTTGACATGAGAATTGCAGAAGAATAATCTGTCGACAATTTCATGCTCACAACATCTGATCTAAAAATACTGATTTCCGCCATTAGAAAAAAATAAAGTGTGTCTTCTTCATTAAAATGGAACGTACTATAACGAGTTGATTGGGCCGCATGGATTGGCATTAAGAAGAATGGATATTTCAATGCCTTTAAATGCGTTCCAATTGCATTCCTGTCCGAAAAATAATTAAATCGCATTGACCGGCATTGATTCTATTCAATATTTTGTCGACAGGATTAAATGGCATTGACACGGATGACACACGGGAGTAAAGATGGCATAGGAACTTCCGGTAACAAATCTAACTTCCGTGCCAGGCCAATCTAGGGTCCTTTCCAGGTAGTTTAAAGTTATACAGTTTGTCATTCTAGTGGATTTCGAAGTTATTAATGTGCCAATACTGAATCTGGAAAAATCATTTCTCGAAGTGAGGGGACACGAGTACCCGCCTGAAGATATTTCCAGAGCCTCTTTTCACAATAACTCCTCTGAAAACATCTTCTTTTGCATGCTACATAAGCCTGAAACGATACTCATTAAAAGGTGTATTCGATCTTTAATTTTTAAGTACACTAAATCCGAGACTAAATCTACGAAACAAAAAAATCTACAAAGTGACAAGGGTGGTAAAAATGTAAGTGCCCGCATGCTCGCCTTGTGAATTTAGTTCTGCCAGGAGGCACTCACGGCGCATCGGTCGCTCCATAAGCAGCCATATTGCCAAAATGTGTTTCCACTATTTAACACGTACCTTCACCCCCGTGGTTCGATACTTGGTTCGTGAAAGGCGATTCGCCGAGTATCATTGAATGCCTTTAAATGGCATAAACTCATAAACATTAAAAGCAAATCACTGTAATGCCATGAGGTTTATGCGCACTGAAAATATCTGAAACGAAACGTGTTTTATACAGTAAAACTCATTTAATGGAATTTCGGACAAAAATGCCATTTTTACGCATTTAAAAGCATTGAAATGTCCATTTTTTTATATTCCAGTCTATGTGTTCCAATCAACTCCTTCTTACCGGGTAATTAGGCATAATTAATATCGCCCAGCAGGACCCTGTACGAAGCCTTGCATTAAAAGGTATTAAAAGTTTTGAATCTCTAAGAATGCCTTTCCTGTCCTTCGTTTTTTAATCCTCATTAGGCGGCGAAAATAAGAAGTTTTCAATCCCTTCAAGCCGAACGAAGCTGCCAGACGTAACCTCCAATAAATTAAAACAAAATAATTTTCGTTCGAAACATTATTATGCCCTCCAACAGCATGAAATTTGCAAAATCTAGTAAGATTTTATACAAGAATACATCTCTATCCAGAGCCATCTGTGTGGAAATTAATCCTGACATCGTAAAATGACCGATGCTATTTTTTAAAAATCTTTTTATCTCATTATTATTTGAAAACCCGTAAACAAAAGTAGCGAAATGTGCTAAATAAAAATGGATTAAAACTATTTCTTGGTTACTTTGTGGTATCCAAAAGTATTCCGAAAATTATTGTCGGCTTAATTTAAGAGATAGCTTCTGCTGCTGTGGATATTCAAAATGGGATTCAGAAGTAATATTCAATACTTCTCACGTTACCATTGGATGCATGAAATCTTTCAATACTTAATTAATACAATATAATAATTAATGCAAGCCTTCTTACCAGGGGTATGCCTAATTAGTATTAGTCAGTATATCTCAAACGCAACCACCTGAAATTTAATTGAATTTCAGGTTGCAAAAATACCCCCCCCCCCTCCCAAAAAATAAGATCCAATTCTGAAAAGCTGAATGTGGCGCGCCCTTGATTCTGAAGACCTCGGAATTTCGGAAACTATTTTTTCAGCCTTTTTCGGCCAGATTTGTCAAAAAGTAACGACTGGGTCCTTCAAGGCGAGAACGCATCGGTCCATTCATCTCAGCCTATTCAGCAATTTCTGGTGAAACGCGGCCTTGCGCATCTTCGGTAGCCCCCACGCAGCTCTGACCTCGCTCCCTACGATTTCTGACTGCTTCCAAAATTAGAGTTAGATACTTCCAGATTTGGACCGCTTAGCCATAGTTCACGGTATTTTTACGGGAATAAAAATCAAATGCTAGTGGTTAAAAAAATATATTCCGCTCCTGGTTCGGGGTGACAGTGTCGATGGTAGAAACGGAGTTGGAACGAACACAAGGGTCAGCTGATATCAGGCAATTATCTCTCGTTTAGTTTAGTTGGAGCGATTCGTTGCTCAGCGCGTTGTTACGAAACACGGCAGTATTTTTTAAAAATACATTTTTAAAAATAAACAAAAATGGTGAATTTTGTGTTTTTAAGTCGTATTTAAAAAGTGAATTTTAAGATAAATGAATTTCAATGACAATGTACAATTGTACGCAGTATTTATTAGTGAAGTCATAAATTATTCATCGTCAAGTTTTCAATTATGCTTCGAAGTAAAACGTTTACTATCTGCGATTCTAAGTCGTAAGTAAAAAATAATCTTATGTTTTTCATAGAAGGTAAAAAAATGTTGCTTGTTATGATGCTAAAATTATAATAAATTGTACAAGCAAGAAAATTCGCAAATTATTAATTTAGTTGTAATTCAGCGCGATGAATTTAAGTTCAGCAGAAATGTGTCTAAGTTGAGGAAGATCAATATCAGAATATAATCATTTTCTTAAATTCAGTTAAAGTTTACTTAAATTCAGACCAATTTATGCTTAATTTAAGTTCATCCCTAATCTTTCTCAAAATTATAATTGACATCAAATTACGACCTTTGGGTGAACTTTTGCTTACGATGGTACTTTCTTAGGGGTATATGGCCTATTTTCCCTTGGGTGAGAAAAAAGAGGGTAAGGTTATCTGCAGCTGTGGGATCTGCGGAAGTCGAAATTTCTCGTTAGAGGTAATTCAAGCAATTGACGGTGCTAGACGCCATTTTAAAGTAACGTAGTATATTGTATATTCCCTCTGCGAAAACTTATTTCCTCTTTCCGTCAACCTCCTTGCAATTAGATAGGGTCGTCGAAAATTTTGTGAAATATTTTGTTTCGAAGATTAACTCGCGCTAAATTCACTTGGCACGACTAGGAAAGTTGGCAATAAAAAAGTTATTTGGTACCATTACCGTCGGGAGACCGAGGGGGGGGGGGGTGCAAGGTGAGTCTTCATTAACTAAAATTTGTTTGCGCGCCAAATTACTGACTCTTTGCCCTGACAGTTTAAATACTTTCTTAAAGCCCCAGATAACTAATTTTTTATATTTTAAAAAATCAGTTTGAAAATTCCTAATTGAAACCCTTCCGTTCTACTGTGAAAATAATGCAACAAAAATTTAAAAAAATTTCTTGGATACACACATAAATGCTACAATTGAACTTTTTAATAATTTTTAAATAAAAATGATAAATTTTTAAAATGAAAACATTTGCTAGAGACAAACTTTTAATTTGATGCCTTAAAAATTACAAAGTTCCAATTTAAACATACAAAACATAACAGCTTTAATGTTACGGCACTTAACATAAAAAAGTATCCGAATACAACCAAAAATTGTCAGACTTAATTTATTCAAACTTAAATTTTAGGAATGAAACAATGCCTTCCAAGTCCAAAATTTTTCTATTCACATTTGCTTAAAATTGTGTTATTATATAATGGGTTTATTGCATAACAAATTCTTCAAAAATTAAGTATCCGTTATAGTAAAAAGATTCTTTCAAAATCTCATTTTTTGATACAAAAATTATTTACAAAATCTAATAAAGCTTTGGTTAAAATTTTAAATTCATAATAACTATTTCAACCTTATTATCTTTCAAAGAACAAAAATATATATCTTTTACCGGAATTTTTGAAAAAAATATTTTCTTGAAACAGGATTATTTTTTAGATGAAAAAATTGAAAATTCAATGTTTAATCGATATCCAAACCCGATTTTTCGACTATCCATATTTAGAAACTGAATATCGCAGCCGCATGTTTTTATTTTAATTTTAAACTGGAAATTGAATTTTGCATCGCAATCCGCAACCAAGCCAGCATCAATTTTCGGATGGTGTCACTACAAGATTATCACATTCCACATCCGTTTTATTGAACCTGGATCATTTTTTGTAATAAAACTTTTTTGTCTTCAATTTAGCTATTCTTTAGCTTCGGAGTGGACATTAGACTCATTTTTAAATATATAGTTGATTCAAAGAGAAAATTTTTTTGGATCAACAAAATATTTTGTAGGATCAAGAAAAATGTGATTCAACCAAATTTAAATGCGCACAACAGTTCTTTTGGTCCAAGAAAATATTTTTTCTGATTGTATGAATTCTATGATTTTTTTTTCTTAAAAATTTAGATCTCTTATTGTGAAAGTCACCCGTTATGCATGAAGTTATACAGAGTAGCGAGCGGTTTTATCTACAACTTTGTGTACACTATTTCCTCTTAGCAAGACTTTTTCCATATCATATATCGTTACTGAAGTCGGCGCTTATCCTTATCACTTTTTAGATCTGTAAAATGTCATTGCTCTCTACATTCCTTTATAAAATTAATAATATAATAATATTCACTTTAATAACAATTTTTTATCCTTAATCTCAGGGTTCACATTCTTTCCCCTATTTCCTTGTGTTTTCCCTTTTTTTTGGAAATTCGCCTTTTTCCCTTATTCTCGACAAACTTCCCCTTTTTTCTTCAAATATACGATATCTGAAAATATTGTTTGTTTTACATTTGCAGAATTTATTCTATGTAAACCTAGAATATGTTAAAACAAATAGTGAAATTTTTTTAACATAGAAAATTATTTATTATAATTAATTTAACTTTCTTAAATTTGATTCATCTTAAAATAGACTGCTTATGATTTAAATAAAACTTTATGGCTAAGATATTTTTTCGCTACAATTAAATATTTTTGAAATATTATTTTTTTGTTCGCTCATTTTCGAATTATAGTTAGGAGATAGGTAGTTTTCTTTCGTATAGATAGACGTAAAAAAAAATTAAAACCTAATATTATACATATACATTTTTTAAATTGGCTAAATTTGACAGTTTAAATAAAATTTAAAATTTTTATTATTTAAAAACTTTAAATATAATCCTTTAAAATTAAGCTATTTCTAAGTTGTCAATTGATAATGCCTTCAAAGAAAAATTTTGTATTAAATATTTTAAAAACGTAACAATTTAAAAATTAACAGTATTTCACTATAGAAGAAAAGATAAGCGATTCTCAAACTGAAACCTTTAAATTCATTTATTTATTTAAAACGATTTAATTTAACGATCCTAATTTAAGTTTTTTTACATTTTTAATTTCGATGAAAATTAAAGTCTTAGCATTTAAAAAATTTTCAAAAAGTAGTCAAAATCACTTTTTTCAACAATTGAAGCAGTGTAATCGATTTTTTCAATAGGTATTAAATATATTTGAAAAATATATACTATTAAATTTTTCGATTATACAAAAATTCAAATAATAATATTACAAGATTTAAAAGACTTACAGCGGATATCTTAGCGATATTTTGCGACTAATCTAAAAACTAAAATAATAAAAAATAATGATTTAGAAAATTTTAACAATTTAAAAAAATATAAATAAACTTCTTTCTCTTACTTTTATTAAATGAAGTAACTTCAACTTTTTTTAAACGAAAAGAAAGCCAAAAAATGATATTTTCTATTTAAAATTTCTTAAATTAAAAAAAAATTTTATCTTTCAGGGTTTAATTTACAACTATTCTTAGTTAAATCTTTTAGTTTTAAGTCTTACATAAGATTATTTTTAACAGATGCAGTTTTGAGTGATTATAGGCAATTTAAAACTAATAGCGTTTTAAATTAAACAGTTTTGATGTTGTAACATTATATTTCTAAAATTAATAATTTCTTAAATTATTTATTTCTTTTTAACCATTTTTAGAACCTTTAATATATCAAAATGTTATATTATGGATTTTAAAATATTTTATGTTTTCAATACAAGAAAATAAAAATGCGCTGATGTAAATACGTAAACGGTTTGTTTTTTCAAAAGTTAAATTAATAATTTGATTTTAATTTATGTTCATAACATTTCCAATGATTTCTGCATATTTGAATAAATGTTGACTACATATTTTCGAAGATTTCAAAGGAATTTTAACGTGGAGAATTTTAGGGAATAAATTAAATTTTATTTCAAGCTATTAATATAGGAATTTTTACAAGAGGAAATATTCTTTATTATGAAAATGAGGGATTTTTAACGACCTAACTATATAAAATTTGAAAAAATAACCTCTTTCATGGCTAAAATCGTTGAAATGTATAAATAATGTAATATTTTTAAACTATACAATTTCTTATATACAGATTGTTCCTTCCTTTTTTTTTAATAGTTTAAAAAAAAATGTGTAATATTTCCTTTTATTTTTCTTCTTTTTGGCGAAAAAATTACCCTAATTCCCCTCTCTTGAGCTCTTTTTTCGTGGTGATACTTTTTTTTCCAAGTCAAGGTTTCTTTGAATTCTACGCCTCGAATTCAACTTGTGATAGCACTTAGGGAAAATATGTTAAAATTCTGAAACTTATAGGGAATAATCTCTGAAATCTAATCTTTAATTACAAATAAAAAAACTTAAAAAATATTATAGGGTTTCCAAGATATGACTAAAAATGTCCAAACCGGTCGACAACGGTCGATAACTTAAAAACCAGTAAATATTTTTAAAGTTTTCTTTGCCTAAATTAAGGCTTAGATTTTAAAAAAAGCGTCCTCTAAATTTCAGATTTTTGCTGAAAAATTTCTAGGTCATACCACCGCTTGAAGTTGAGACAGAAAATTCGAGAAATTTGTCAAATTTTAAAATAAGTTGCAAACCTGCAAATTTTAAGCCTATCATTATTTCTGTCCAAAATAAGATTTTGCGTGAAACTGTCTGTAATTAGCAAAAAATTTGATATTTCGAAATTTTGAAGACTGCGTTGCATTCTAGACACCTTGAGAAGCGTCTGTGAATTTTTTCAGATATTTTAAGACTTCCAGCTCGTTTTGGGAAGTCTCGAAAGTCGAGGCTAAAAAAAGTTCCTCCAAAACCTCGTTTTTGACACATTTTACATCATCGCTAGCGTAAACAATTTTATTAAACAACAATATACATATCGATCAACGCGGGAGACTTTAAGCTTTCACTTCTACCTGTCTAGAATTTTCTGCGATTTTTTTTGAACGAGTAATCGCGTACTTTTGACGCCGACTTTAGGAGTCCTTCGACGTGGAATTTTATAAGCTTTTCAATCGTTTTTTTTTTTAATGTCTAGCTTAATTTCCGACCGAGTTATCATGTCTCAAAGGAGGCTAAGCCTATACATAGCCTACACATTTCAACCCCTCAAAACCTTTTTTACACTTTTGACTTTACCTTCCAGCCTAGCGACTAATGCATTTTTTTCAGGAAATGTGTGGCACATTTCCGCATTATACGTATCCTCAAGGGGTAAAAAAGATGAGTGGGTGCTAAGGCACAGAAATGCATTAAGAGTGAAGAATGAGTATCAAGTATCAAGTAAGACGTGTGCCAGAGCTTTCAGAAAAAAATCCTTTGAAGGTATAAACTCTGAATTTAAATCAGTCAAAATTTTCCTGAATGAATTATCAAGCAAGCTTTGACTGCTCAAGTTATCATTTCTACTGATAAAACAGTCGTTTGAACAGATTATAATCAGTCAATATTTCTGTCAATAGGAGTAACTGATAAACTGTCTACCATAAAAAATAGTAAAACAGTTCTAAATTAAAATGTTTCATTAAACTTATTGATTCAATTTTTGAAAGTGCTGGTTACATCATTCAAAATTACAGATTTAATTAGTGAAAGTTACTGTTTAGGTCAGGTTGTCCTTGTAGGTACCAAAAAACTTCTTCATTAAAAAATGCATGTTTTTTGGTTAAATGCAACTGTTTTTTATTCAAAATAAAAAACTCTTTTGGTTGAAATATCAACTATTACATTGTTTATAATAATCGCTGGGGGCATTATATTCACCCTCGATAATAAAATTTTGTAGAAATTGTTGATGTAAGTTGTTGGCTTTAGGGTCAGGAGAATTGAAACTAATTA
>JAAAKG020134414.1:0-13852 GCA_010014905.2 Druon quercuslanigerum | reverse complement strand
TCGCAGTACAACCATCACCATCTCTTGGGCATCAGGGTCCCGAAATCTCCCTCCAAACGCCATGACACTGCGACAACTCAGAAGACACATCTCGTCCCCCTGCACAGAAGGGGAGAGATTGGGTGGCCTGCGTGTTCCCAAACGAGAGAATTCCGTGTCTTTTGTCGTTCGAGCCTCGTCCGAACAGTAGTTCATTTTTGGTGTTTATAAAATTTTGTGCGTTTGGAAAAATTCTTTCCTTATTTTCTTTTAATCTTGGATCTGGAGTGTGCTGCTCTTCCCCTGTGACGACCGTGTGCTGAGGTAGCCCAGGAATTTAATAAAGGTGGGCGGCTTTATTTAATTGATAACCGACAATGTTTGATTTAGAAGTGGCGTCAAGACGCAGAATTTTAACTTGTACGCATTTGTTCGCTCCAGGGCAAGACTGTTTGCTCCGTGGTTTTGGTAGTATTGTTTTTACTTTAACGTTAATTAAATACGAAATTTGGGGGTTAGTTGACCGTTATAAATTAAGGGTAACGACCTTATTTTTCTTTCTTCTTTTGAAACCTTAGAGTGGTTTTCGGTTTCTTTTTATTGTAAAAAACTTGACTAAAATAAATTTTATAATGTTTTTCTACTTTATACGAACTACAATTGGTGTTTTTTTATTATTTATAGACCTCTCAGATCTATCTTCCGTAAGTAGGAATTTTATAGGTACTCGCGCCACTCCCCGGGATTGGTTGGCTACGCTGGGGTGTTATTTGTTTGTGTTTGTTTTAAGCAGTAGATCATCCCCTTTTCTTTCTTCCAGGGCGGCAAAAATAAATTTTGCCCGGCGCCATATTTAAATAAATATAAGGTCCTGATAAAAATGCTTTAAAAAAATAATGTAAATTTTGATTTAATTCAATAAAATGAAGAGGTAAGAATCTTCGTTTTATAGTCGTTGTGAAAAAGAGTTCCACTCAAAATCACCGCGATATTTTTAGTAACTAGAGTCCTAGAGTCAACGATTAGCGGATGACATCGAGCCAAGCGGTGGTGCTTTTTTATTGGTTGAACAGCAAGGGAGTACCATGCTAACCTACTCACTAGACTAAGCGCGCTTCATCACTCTCGTACCGGATTCAGTTAAGAGTAGGTGGACGACATAGAATTTATAGAAAAGCAAAGACTAGCCAAGAGATTATTGTTGCAAGAAGGTTATTCAAAATATTAGAAATAAAATATAGAAACCATAAATTGTACCAAGACCTCAAAAGTGGAGCCGCCGAAAAGAGTTTGGCGGGAATTGTACCACGAAGGGGTAAGCCCATAAATTTGTATTCTATTGCAGGGTTTTGGCGGCCTGTTAGGAGTTTAATGAACTATATACCGCCAAAACGCTCAGCCAGCCTCCTAAGTGCTGTGCGGTAAATTGGAATTGGGAATTTTCGATTCGTTAGACGCAACATGAGAGAGGTGGGAAGCTGTAAGCTGGACTTCTTGCTAGTCACGCCTTTTAATTTGAAATTAGATTTGTGGGTGCTGGGTACCTCCATTTCCCTTTTAACGAATTTGAAATGACCGAAGATTGTGGTCCTTAAGCTTGTTTTGCGTAAACTCACCAAAGTTGGTGGTTGGCGTTATTTTATAGACTTCAGATTTTGGAACCGACCACAAGTAGTTATCATGGTAAGATTGAGTCTATCTGTTAAGTGAATTTGTAATTTTTTTTCCTTATTCTTGCCTTGTGAATGTCTTAAAATAAATTTGTCATCCCTTTGCTCTCTTTGTCATCTCGCAAACTGAAAATCAGGAGTTTAGATGGCGGCTTGCGTAAGAGTCTGCTATGGTTTCCGTTAGAATAACGATTAGGGTACGCGGTTTGTAAATACCGACATACAAACCGGAAATAAATTACTGTTCGTTTAAATATCTAGTGAAGTGTCTGACTCAGAATTCATTTCAATTTAGGAATAACCTGCTTCCTTCAAAACTTTCTTTTTTAGGATTAGAGTAGGGTTTAACAGTTTGATTTCTTTCCTCAATGTTTTTTTATTTCTATGCCATCTCATGCCTTACGCCAAGATAGCCGTTTGGGTCTATCGTTAGGATTTAGAGTTCATATTTTCTTTCGTGTCAGTTTAGTTTAGGGTAGACCCCCCCCCCCCCTCCCGAGGACTGAGTTAACCTAGGCCAAATTTCAATTACAATTTGCAGTTATCTGTATTTTTGCAGTTATTAGAATTTTCACCGGGCAGGAAAATCTACTTACAACTTGTGATGAATTCTATTTTCACCAGTGTTGTGAGTTAATCAGAACGAATGGACAGAATTATTAAACTTGACATTCGAAAACCTATAGCGTATATATCATTATAAGCGGTAATGATATTTATTAGATATTAAAATTATTAAATTTATTATAAAATCGACGTATGGAATTCGGGGTTTTTCCTAATAACCAATTTGATTGTAGCTTATTTTTATTACAATTTTCCGGGCTTTTCTCTCGATTCTATCTATTGAAAAAAAAGAAAAATAAGATTTTTGGCAACTTTAGTAACCTTTATTCCATGCATTGGTGGTTTAAGCGCAGCGACAGTATGAGATAATTTGTAGATTATACTGTCCTCTACACTTTTTATTTAAATAACTTTTTTCTTTAACATGCCGTTCTCACAAAAAATCAGATCCAAAAACATCTTGGGTTTTATTGAAACGAATGTGCAGAATTGCAAAAAATAAAACCAAGATTCCAACGATAAAATTAGGCAACCACCATACGATGCTCCTATTGCAATTTGAAAAATGATCAAAGTTTTCCTAAAAAAGAAAAGAAGAAATTACTTTGTTAGACAAAAAGAAAAAATACGAAAGAAAAATAAGACTTGATTCTCGAGTATCAGGGAGAGAGCATCGTGGTTTCGTTGCTGTTCCTGTCTGCTCAAATTTGCCTTGCCTTGTAACGGGTGCTGTATGTGAGCAGAAACGTTGGTGAGAATTTTTTTAATTTTATTTGATAGTAATAAAAATAAAAAAGAAGGAAGAAATTAAAAAGAGAAGAAACGCTTTTTTGTGGGTTGCCTTATAATTTTTCTTTTTGTCTTCAAAGAGAATTTTTTTCTTTTTTGAAAAAATTGGTATCTTTATTAATGTTTTTATTTTAGGATCACTATTTGTTTCATTACCTCTCATATCCTCTCGAATGTATAAATAATTTTTAACTAAATTTTTGTTTAAATTAAATTTTCTACGAAATTTAGGGTTTGACATCTTTAAATTATACAGTTTGATGTATATCTTCCTAACTTTGTTATTACATTAAACTCTTCTTTCGAAAAAAAATATTTGTTCAGTTTCACCAACGATAAGACTGTGAACTATCATAAAATGTATAAATCTCAGAAGAACAAGTTGGACGCCTATCTTCTTTGAGATAACAACTATACGACATAATAATATAATAAAGCACTAGAACATTCCTTTGTTACATTTTTAACAAAATTTTTAATAACATAATTATCAGTTATTCACCTATTTGGAAAAATGAGGGTCGTTTATACACTGGTTTTTCTAATGGCAATCATCCTTTATTTTATTGGTAAATATAATAAAATAATAATGTATCTATAATCATTTTACAAATATTTTTAAGTTTTCCGCGCATACATATTTGTCTGACGTAATAATCTCACCCAAGAAATTATAAAAGCTTGGCTTTGGTGATTTGCTCAATTTTACTTGGATCAAGGCGGTTTTACAATCACCACATATAATTACACTAGGTTGTTTCGTCACTTTGGCGTGGTTTCCGCTATTAGAGACTATGTCAAAAAAAATTTTTTATCCAAAATGTGTATTCTTTAGTAGTGGATATGCAAGTTTCCTCTTGCAATAGTAGCGGTTAATTACTAGAGAAGGTCTGCCCTTTCTTCAGTATGCTACTACTGCCTAATTATTTTTTTAGCTAACAAATTATTTTTTGCAATTTTCTCTTGCAAACTGTATATTTAGCTAGGTTCTTGTATTTGTATAATTTTTGGTAGGACATAGAAGAGTCAGAACCTTTGCTTACAAAAGGGAATTCGTAATTGAATATAAAGGACCTGGAAAATCAACGACATCCGGGAATTGTTTGGTTTTAGATAGCATTCTGAGAATAGACATTCCTTCGGCTTCTAGAACAATAATTTGTTGATATAAAATAAGTTGTGGTTGAGGATGAGGATCGAAATGTCTCTTATGCGGATATGTTGAATGATTTTCTGCTTGTTCTGAAAATGGTGTCAAGTGTGTTCCTTTTAAGCTTCCATTGCTTTGCGGGTGATAAGTTGTAGTGTTGATATGTTATATTTTTCGGTTCTTCAGAGATATCAATAAAATGGCCAAACAAGTTTTCTATTATAATTTTCTCTTATAGTTTAAGGTAAGGGGCCAGAAATGACCATTAAAATTTTGTAATTAGGGTCAAACATGTTATCTGGAATAATTGCTTTCACCTACCTTCTGATCCGTGTAGTTTTCTACAAATGGCAGACTTCGCATCTTTTAAAAAAGTCAAGTACATTCTTTCATTCACCTAATTATCTTGCCCTTTCTATATTATTAGTTTCACCTAAATACTGGTTCCCTGCTAAGCCGTAAGCTTCTTTAAGGATCTTCGACTTTTCGTCATGAGTTAATTTTTTGGCGATGGAGACACAATAGTCGTATAGTTCTTTGACGAACTCAAGCGTAGCAGTTTTCTCGTGAGTCGCAAGATTAATTCCTGATCACAGTTGAGCTTTTTATCAATATTTTTATTTCCTTCGGGGGTTCACGCTTTCTTCTTGAACATGGTTTCCTTCTATAGACTGATTTAAATGGAGGTATGTTTGTTTTCAAATTTTGGTCTGTAATACCGGGTGCTTCTAGGCAAAGTAACACTTTTTCTGAATCCTCACATCACAGCTTTGCCAAGTCTAGAGCTTATTATATCGGGTTGGTCATTGGGAATATTCCCGATCGACAGTCAGCATCGTTATTTTCTTTAGCTTTAATTCATTGTCTTGATTTATAAGAATACGCTGCTAAACGTAGTGTCCATCTTTGAAGAGGGATGTTGAACATTGTCGAGCCATTTTGGCGCTTAGTGATTGGTCCGAATCCTGAAGGTTCTGCCGAGAAGGTATTGCAGTAGGCTTTGGGGTACCCAAATAAATGCTAGAAGTTTTTGATAATTGGGATTTCTTAGTAAGGAGGCCGTGCATAGGAGTTCTTTTAACTGGTAAAAAACTTGATGGTTCTTATATTATAGGTCTGTTTAAAAAAATAACTGTCCTTATGGAGTTCTGTAAGTGGTTTGACAATGTGTGAGAAGTTTTTGATGAATTTCCTGTAATAAACGGCAAGTCCTAAGAAGGATCGAACGTTCTTCAGGCATTTAGGTTTCGGGATGCCTTTGACAGCTAAGATTTTGGCTAAGTTGGGCTTATTATAGGGGCGTCAATCAGTCGTGGTATTCTTGACTAAATTTTGTTGGGTCTTTTATCATTCACTTCCTGATCTGGTATTTATCTGTAAGGGATCTTTTCGGTGTCCTTCATAAACACCTCAGTTTTATCAGGAAGACAAGTCTGCGTACAATCAGTCTTTAAGTAATTTGCATTCACATAACTTTCATCATCCTGAAGTGGTAGTTTGTATATTTTAGGATTAAAAATTTTTGGTCTAATCGCATGTTTATCATACTTATTTAAAAAGTTTATGAGACTATCAGGAAATGAAATTTAAAATAAAAGATGCATTGTTTAGCGTTTCTACTAGCTGTTGCAAAATTGCGAATCATTGACTACATACATCAGCAGATATAAAATTCCGTACTTCAATTTTTTAGTTCTCTTAATCTGATCAGGGTCCAACAAGCGCATAGCTAAGAGTTAATATTGAGATCTAACTAGACCTGCATATTGTTTCTAGTCGCAAAAAAAGAAAAATCTGAAGAGTGCCTAAAATGATTCTGACTAGAACATATTGTTTGAATTATTCTGCGTAGGATCTGACCACTCCCTTTTCTGAAACAGGGACAAGTCGATCTATTTCTACCTGTTGGAAGTACATATTTTTAAAACAACGTGAACCATCTCTTTCTTGTTGCAGAATTAACTTCACAGTTCGATCTTTTTCCTGAAGACAAACATATTTCTGATGTTTCTCGTAGCGGACCTTCTAATTCTCCTGAAAGAATTAATTCGTCTGAAAGGTATCTTCCTCCTGGTGAGCCTTTTGTTCGTCGCAGGTCCAAATCTCCTTCTGCCGAACCTTCTCATCGTCATAGGTACAGGTCTCCTTCTGCCGAGCCTTCTCATCGTCATAGTTACAGGTCTTCTCCTGAAAGGCCTGATTCTCCTTCCAGGTACATTGATCCTTCTATAAAGCTTCCTTCCGCTGATGGACTTGGATGTGGAATGGAACAAATAAAATGTATTCGACTAGTTTCCCTTGTGCACCCGAACCCGATATTTGAACTTCGATTATATACTTTTCCTGCCAATGAAAAAATTAAAATCAAAAAAGGAAATACTACCTTTGAGCGTATACCAACCCAGGAACACATTGTATTATCAACATCCGATGGTGACGTCTATGCATTTTTGGAGAGTTTTAATTCACTTGGTGGAATATATATTTGTCATAATCACGGTATGAGAAGGGCAAAAGTAAACATTGAAAGCGGCAGGCTTACCCTAATGACCAGAGCAGAAATTAAGCAGACTCCAGTAGGTGCCCGTCGCACAATCATGTGGAATTTCAGAATAGAGCATACAAACTCTCCTGTAAGCCACAACCATCTACACCATTTTTTAAAATAAGTAAATATAAATTTAATATATTATATTGTTTTTGATCCAAAGTTGAATTGAAATATTAAATGTTACTGATAATACCATTAAAAAGTAAAAGTTTTACGATTTTCTAGGCTTTAATGTTTTATCAAAAACCCCAGTTGCCGAAACTCACGTTACATTCTCGGATATATATTCGTTGCATTAGGCTTATTTTTTAATTAATTTTATGCTCACTTAGAATTAAACTTTAGCAAAAATATATCTCTTATACTTTAATTTTTCAAGAAGGCTGAATACATTTCTGTGTAGGGTATAAGCTTTCAAACCTGTAGATTATTTAATTACAAAAAAGTGTAAGACAATAAATATCTCCATTGAACTTCTTTTTTCAAAGCTATAAATTGTATGTGACATTTAATGAATTTTATGTTATCTGCTTTGAGTTAAGGTGAAAAAAAATTTGAAATTGAAAATAATCACACTATTCACATTTACGGAACTCTAAAATATATTTTTAATGTCGCAATAAGAATAAGGAATTCAAAAAAAAGTACACCTTCCCCATTACATGAACCTCATATAAGCTGCCTTTATCAAGGAAAATGGCAAAAGAATTTTTTTAATAAAAAATGTATAATAGTCGCCATTAGAGGAGCCTCTATTCAATCATAACCTACCAAACAATAAGTAGAAACCCGGAAAACTAACCTTCAGATATTTCACGACCTCTATTTCAGCGGCCTTCAAATGAAACAGTCAAAAGTAGCTGGAAATTAAAAATAATTCCACCAGTCACGTTTGCGACACTATAAGTTATGTGTACACAACCCACAATTAAAATCAACAAATCCAAAAACTGAGCCCTGTTACTTTCCACGAGCAACAATCTCTGTTGTATTTCTCTCAAACAGCCAAAAAGATTCTAAATTGTATACATTCGCAACAGTCACTTACAGAAGACTCTGGATAGTATTCTTAATTCCACAATATCAATCAATATCCCGTAAAAAACCTATTACATTTTATGAACCACATCTCAGCGAGCTTGAAACTAAAACACAAAAAAGAATTTCAAATTAAATTCGGTCAAATTGATCACATTCACAAGACTCTAAACTAAGCCTTTAACCCCACAATAATAACACAAGACAACAACATTTTTTTAAAGTTTACTGGGATATAAAAAGGTGTTTTATATGTTTGTTGGGTTTATGAACTTAAATCCGGTCGAAGAAGTCTGCCAGCACGTTAGGATTTAGTGTAAATTATAAATATTTTTTAATCTTTGTTTCTTTACTTTTCCATCTATACTTCCTTCTTTCTACAACCCAGAAAACTCAAGGCCACCACTCCCAAGCCTACATACTCCAAACCCCAGATATACCAACCGAAAGCCTATAAACCCCAAGCTCAGAAACCACAAGCTCATAAAGCTCAACATCACAAACCCCAAACTCACCCACTCCAAACCCACACACCCCAAACCAATAAACGCCAAACCCACTTACTATAAACCCACAAAACCTAAACCCAACCACTTCAAACCGACACACCCCAAATCCACAAACCCACATATCCCAAATATACACAACCTGAATTCTTACACCTCAAGCCCTGCAAAAAACCCAAATCTACACACACGGAATCTTTACACCCACAACCCATAAACCTGAAGCTCTAAACCAACCCTAAACCCACATATCTCAAACACTTAAACGCAAAATCCACAAAAATATTTTCATGTGCATAGTTATATTTTTACGACAGAAAACTAATACTCTATTTTCAATAAATTTAACAAGAATAATACAGATAATAGAAGGTTTGAAGGCTTAAGCTTGGGTTCGGAGTGCACTAATTTAGGCTTGGGGTTTGTGGGTTTATAGGTTTGGGATTCGTGGATTTCGTGTTGGTGAGTTTGGGGTATTTGGGCTTGAGGTGTAAGGGTTCCTGGTATGTAGATTTAGTAGGTCTGAGTGTAGGGTGTGTGAGTGGGGGTTTGGTGTCTTGGTATTTCTGGGTTAAGAGTAAATGAATTTGGGGTTCGAGGGTATGGGGCTGGTGGGTTTAAGGTTTAATTTTGGAGTGCGTAGGTTTCGTTTTCATGGGGTTGCAAATAGAGAGTTTGGATTGTGTAGATTAGGAGTGTGTGGGTTTGGGGTGTGTGGATTTCAAGAGAGTGGGTTCAAGGTTTGCAGGTTTGGGTATTGTGCAGAGCTTGGGGTTGTTGAATTTATGGTGTTAGGATTTTAGATGTGTGGGTTCGGGGTTTGTGCAGAGCTTGAGGTTGATGGGTTTGGTGTGTAAGGGTTCTATAGAGGAAAAAAATTCCCGTTCTTAAAACACTTTTGTCAGTCGAAAAAAAAATTGATTCAGTCATATAGGACCGTACTTAAATTATGTAATAGCTCAGGGGGGGGGGGGGCTCGAGACATTTCATTATGATTTGTTACTGTAGGGGGGAGGGGGTCCTTTACTCACGTATGCAAGTTTTCAATATTCGCAAGAACTTTCTCCTTAAGATTGTCTTTTTAGTCATAAATTATATTTTTTGGTTGCAAATTTAACCATTTTCTTTAAAAGAAATCCTTTTTCGTTTCCAATTCAACTGTGTTTTCAAAAGTTCGTCTTTTCAGATTAAAAATGCAGATATTTTTGTGGAACATTAAACTTTTATTTAAAATACAGATTTTTTGCTGAAAATCAACCTAAATCTTTTTTGGATCAAAATTATTTTTGATGAAAATTCTCTTTTTGATTCAAAAATTCACGTGTCTTATTAGAACTTTTATTTTGCTTGGACAATAATGCAACTGTTTGGTTGAAAAGTTAACATTATTGAGAAAAAGTCGTACTTTTTAACTAAAAAATCAACTATTCAGGAGAAAATCAACTTATTGTTTACAAATTTTATTTTGGGCTTCGAAAGTAAACTGGAATCTTCTTTGGATAAAAATTTAGATGTTTTTTTTTTAAGCTTCTTTAATTCATCAGTTTTAGAAGAAATTTCATCTTTCTTGAACAAAAATTCAATTCTTCGGTTGAAAATTCCACCTCTTGTTTGAATGCTTGTCTTTGTTTAAATCTAGTTGTTTAAAGAAAGTCAGACTTCTTATTCAAATTTAAAATTTAGGCGTTAAAAAGGGAACTTAAGTCTTTTCTAGTAGAAAATTCACCTTTTTTGTGGAAATTTTTTTTTAAATTAAAAATTTAGCTATTTAAAAAGAAATTTTGTATTTTTTGGATAAAAATGCAAACTTTTGGTTGACCATTAAACTGTTTTGTTAAAAAGACATATTTTTGAATTGCAAATTCCACTTTTTTTCTTCGTAAAATTTTTTCTTCGTAAAAGTTGAACTTTTAAAAAAATGTGTCGTTTTTTATTAAAAATTGATTTCATTTATTACAAATTTCATCCTTCTTCGATAAAATTTAAAATGCAACTATTTAGTAGACAATTTAACATTGTTGTTCAAAAGTCCTTTTCTTGTTAAAATTCATTGATTTGGATTGAAAATTCCTTTTTTTCGTAGAAAGATATTTCTTGTTTAAATCTTCATATTTTTATCGTGAAAAGTAACCTGAAATATTTTTAAATATTTTTTTATTCCTAAAATTTTATATTTTTATTTTAAATGTATCTCTTTGGTTAAAGTTCAATCATTTTTTTTTTTTTTATTATTTGTTAATTATTAATGCAACTACTTGGGTAAAAATTAAACTATATTGTTAAAAATTTATTGTTTCTTTAAACTTTTATATTTTGGCTTGCAAATATAACTGTTTGAAATAGTTGAAAATACAAATATTTAAATAAAACTATTCCACTTTGTGATAAAAAGTTAATTTTTGTGTTGAAAATTTTGGTATTTTTATGAAAATTCGTCATATTTATGATAAAATTAATTTTTTTTTGTGGAAAATTGAACTAGTTCATTAAAAATTCGTCTTTTGGTGTAAAACAAGTTTTTTCAATTAATAATTTAACTGTTTCATTTTTAGTTGCAAAATTCATCTATTTGGTTAAAAATTTATGCATCTTGTGGAATCTTTATTTTTTCGTAGAAAATTAATCTGCTTAGTCTATTCCGGTTTTAGTTTGAAAATGATCTTTTTAAATTGAAAATTTAAGAGTTTGATTGAAAATTAATGTCGTTTTTCTGATTTTATTTTTTTTGAGAAAATTAATATTTTAACTATTTATCTTTTTGGTTGAAAATTCATCTTCTTTTGGTAGAAAATTTATCTTTTTGGCTCAAAATTCAACTTTTCAGTTGAAAATTTATTTTATTCGGTACAACATTAAGCTCTTTTGTTCAAAATTTATTTTCGCGATTATTATTTTTTTTAATTTATCTTTTTTAGCTCGAAACTAAAAATTTTTATTAAAAATTCGTCATAATCGGTTGTGAATTAATTTTTTTTTACTGAAAGTGGACTATTTCAACTGTGTTTTAAAATATAAACAAATTACCTTTTAGTTGACAATTTGACTTTCCTGGTAGAAAATTATACTTTTAGGTTGAAGATTCTTCATTTTAGTGAAAAATTATTTTTTGCTTCAAGAGTTATTATTCTTGACTAAAAATTTCATTATTTCGTTCGTGATTGAAAATTGATCTCTCGTATTCCTTAAGTTACCATAAATAACCTGTGGTATTGCTATGAATTGCAAAAAAACTTGAAATTTGTAAAAATTATTAAAATTGTATTTTGCGTAATTTATGGTAAGTTATCATATTTATCTGTAAAATTATCATTAATGACCGAAAATTTTCAAACATTTCCGGAAATTTATAGATATTCTTAAAAGTAATTTTGGGCAATTTATGGTAACAAAGCATAAATTACCAAAAATTTCATAAATTTTCGAAAGTTTAGAAAATTGTTTAAAATGGAATTTTGGGTAATTTAGGGTAATTTTCCGTATTTCTGTGAAAAATTAACAAAAATGACCTAAAATTTCCGGAAATTTATAGACATTTTATAATTGTTTTTCGAGCAATTTATGCTAAGTTAACTTAAATTACCTGCAATCATTTGTGTTAATTTCCTGAATTTGTAATTTGCTATATTTAGCCGTGAAATTACCATACACCATCGAAAATTTCCATACATTTTCGGAAATTATTAGATATTTTCAAATTGAATTTTTAACAATTTATGGTCAGTTACTATAAATTGCCTGTTAAATTACAATAAATTAACCAGAATTTCATAAATTACTAAAAATGTACAAAATGTTTAAAATTGAATTTTTTTGCTAACTTATCTTAAGTTAATCTAAATTGCCTGTATTATTAATTAAAAAAAAGAACATTTTCTGAAATTTTTAAAAAAGTTTAAAATTGAATTTTACGTAATTTTTAATAGGTTGACATATTAACCTGTACAATTAACATGCATCACCTAACATTTCCGGAAATTTATAGAAATTTATAAATTGATTTTTTTAAATTTATCATAAGTTACCACAAATTACCTGTAACGTTGCAATACATTTTTTAAATTTAAAAAATTTCCTCAAATTTACAAGTATTTTTAAAAGGAATTTTGATTAAGTCATATTAGGTTACAATATTTACCTGTAAAATTACCATTAATAATCGAAAATTTTCATACATTTCCGGAAATTTATCGATTTTTTTAATTTGCTTATTCAAAAATGTTCTGTAAGTTACCATAAATTACCAAAAATTTCATAAATGTCTCTAAATTTAGAAAAATGTTTAAAATACAATTTTGGGTAATTTATGGCAATTGACTATATTTACATCTAAAATTATCATAATCAATCAAAAATTTCCGAAAATCATCAGACATTTTCAAGTTGAATTTTGGGCTATTTATAGACAGTTACTACAAACTACCCAAAATTTCCGGACATTTATGAAAATCAGTTAAATAATTGATTACGTTACTATAAATTATCTATAACATTACAATAAGTTACCCAAAATATCATAAATTACCAAAAGTTTACAAAAATGTTTAAAATTGATCTTTGGCCTGTATTATTACAGTAAATAACCGAAAATTATAAAAATGTTTGAAATTGTATTTACGTAATTTATGGTAAGTTGCCATATTTACCTGTACAATTACCATAAATCTCCTAAAATTTCAATATATTTCTAAAAATTTATAAATTTACCGTAAGTTACCACAAATTACCTATAATGTTACACTAAATTTTAAAAATTAATCAATTTCATGAAATTTACAAAAAAATTTCAACTTGAATTTTGATTAATTTATTATGCGTTAGCATATTTATGTGCAAATTACCATAAATGATCTAAAATTTCCATAAATTTCAGGAAATTTATAGATATTTTTAAATTAAAAATATTAAAAAATTTATTTAAGTTACCATAAATTAGCAAAAATTTAATAAACGTCGGTATATTTTTTAAAATGTTTAAAATGAAATTTTATGTAATTTACGGTATTTGACTATATTTATATCTAAAATTATCATAAACAATGAAAAATCTCTCTAAATTTTCGGAAATTATTAGATATTTTCAAATTGAATTTGGGGCAATTTATGGTCAGTTACTATAAATTACCAAAAATTTCATAAAATTCCTGAAATTTATAAAAATCACTTAAATAATTAATTAAGTTACTATAGATTGCCTATAAAATTACAATAAACTAACCAAAATTTTATAAATTACCAAAAATTTACAACAATGTTTAAAATTGAATTTTGGCTAACTCATCTTAAGTTAGTATAAATTACCTGTATTATTACCGTAAATAACCAAAAATCATAAAACAAATTTTAATTGAATTTTACGTCATTTATGATAATTTAACATATTTACCTGTACAATTACCATACATCTTCTAAAACTTCCATACATTTCTGGAAATTTATCAATTTTCCGTGAGTTACCACAAGTTACCTGTAATTTTACAATAAATGATAAAATTTAATCAATTTCCTGAAATTTATAAAAATGTTTTTTACATTCCAGGCTCTGCAGTCGAATTTCGTTCCATTGTAACTAAGCGCTGATTCGTTGAAGGAAATTTGGAATGCT
>JAAAKG020134413.1:0-13852 GCA_010014905.2 Druon quercuslanigerum | reverse complement strand
GTTTTACATGCTAAACTCCATAAGACGCAAAATTTGCACAGGCGGGTCTAAAAATCATTTTATTTCAAAACAAAAAATAGGCATCGACGCCCGTTGAAATTTCTCAAATGCGATTTTTGGGGCCACCCTAATATATATATATATATATATGTATGAATTATAGAGATATTATAAAGATGACGCGAAAGATTTTTCGAATAAACCTTAGAATATGTGTCTATGCGTAATGCCGTTGTCTCTGTTATTTTTTAAAGATATTTAATTAATTGTATATTTAAAATAACAGAACAGATCTTCGCCCTTTTCGCTTTTTTCGGATGTTCGCCGCGTAAGGTGGTATACTAAAGGATACTGATTTAGGTGTATAGTTACGAGAGTTCATACTGTACTTCTTATTGTGAATAATATTTGCGTTTATGTATGGTAGGATACATACTACACGTCATAATTTCTAAGTTTCTGATACATACAAATGCATTTTCAACAAAATGTATATACGCAAGAACGCCTATATAGGATCAACTGATTTAATCATTTTAATAACTGCTGGCCCAAGCAGTTTCACAGCCGTGTGTGGCAGTATCGACAATTGGTTGTCACAAGTTTACAATAGACTGTTTACGTTTCCACAGTCTGATTTAGTCTTAAGGCCAGTAGCAGACAGATGCCGCAAAAATGTGAATTTCATAGTGAGAAATGCCGCGCGGGAGAGAAGTCGCTAGGTAGAAATGCCGCAGTTATGACATGCCACAGCTGATACATTTTGCAGATGTGACATGCCACAGATGTGACATGATATGGAACCTATATAGATGCCTTGATTATCCTCGTAACGGGTAACCGTTAGAGCGCTCTAGTTTACCTTATGAAAAATGCTCTCATCATTGTTGAGATATGGTACAACAACCACGGACTATCCGTCAAACCAGATAAAACTGAACTTATAACAGGCAGAGGCCGACAGCGGAGGTGTACAGGAAAGAAGAGTGTATTGACAGGAGATGAAATGCTTTTCCAGCACTCTGATAACCTGCTGTAAGAATAGACTTTCATAAAGCCCTTCAAAGTGATCTTCCTAGAAAGGGGGTCTCTTTTCTCTAAGGCTGGAGTATTTGGGCTGAAGTCCAGTGATGAACTATCGATAACATTCAACAAATTCCCTATTGTATATAAAGGTGAAATGGTAGCCAGTGAGGCCTCCCTAGACGAGATTCGTGAACGTGGGTTTGTTGGTCACCAAATTCACATACGCACTGAAGGTTCTAAAGGCCATCCTTCCTAAAGAGATTTTATACTCAAAAATATTATTATGAATAAAAAATTATATTTTTCAACATAAGTGTATAAAACCTGTGCTAATGCTTGCCTGAAAAATATTTTAAAAATTCGCCCGCCTCGCGGGCACCTCCTCATCCCGCGCTACGTGCGCGGCTCGTAAGTTTGAGCGCGCCTAGGGCATCGACTGTTGGTTCTCGGGCCTCGCGCTCGATAATGTATTTATCTCGCGTTCCGCGCTTGGTATTTGTATGTTTCCCACACTTAAGGATATATATTTTTAAACTGAAGGTCAAAGCATCGAAAACAGAAATTTGGTGATAATAAATAAATCACGTACCTCGTGCTTTACATTCGAATTTTTCCCTCAAATTGTATATAATTTCCATAAATGTATATTATTACAATTTATAGCATCCATTGGTATTAAAACAGACGTAGTTTCATTGTCTCGTTAAAAAAATGTGCATTCTTTAAAGTAAATTTTGTTATGAAACATTTTATTGCAACTCCTGTCGTTTTTTCAATAACTGAATTTGCTCATTTTCAGTTGTATTTTTTCGATTTAAACGTTACCCATACGGTCTATACATCAGCATTACCGTTTATCAACTTAGAAATTATATCTCTAACCTCAGTGACATAATTTATCATTTATAAGAGAATTAGAAGCACACGTTGAGTACTGAAAGTAGTCAAGCAGGAATCGAAAAGAATAGGAGCGCGAAGGAACCTAACGATAAAATATTTTTGCGAACCACGAAAATGTCTATTATATCAAGAAAATGTACTTTATTGAAGAAAATCATTTTTTTCCTTAAATATGGCAACTTTTTGAAACAAGAAGAATTTTCTTAGATTAAAATAATATTGTACGGTTTGTATTCGTACTGTTATTTTCACGATTAAATGCTAATTTTCGTATCGTCTAATTATTCTAGAACTCAGTATGTGTTAATTCTTATCGGTAAGCTTGACGGTTTTTCGGAAAAAGGGGGAAAGATTAGCTCAGAAATTTAGTTCACAATTCGCAAATCATTTTTCTTTACCAATTTGTAATATCTTTGTCAGATTATGCAAAGAATCAAGTCGATCGTTCGCACATTTTTTTAGTTCATAAAAGAAAGGAAGAGTTCTTTATCTAGCTAATTTGGATAATAATTCAAAAAGTTAGAGTGTTTTCAAAATTTTTGGAAGCATTTTTTTTATATTTTAAATTTGTTTGTAGCGTTATTTATAATACAGAGAAAGCCAAACAATTCATACTAATTACTTTCTTCGATAAAAAGAAAGGTCTACACATTCGTTTAAAATCACTTCTTGATAGGACGCGTAATTAAAATAATTAAAAATTTGTTGAAAAGCTACCAAAGTTACGAATAAAAAAGATTGAACAAAACCTGTTTACACATGTCTGTCAAAAATCGAGCTAGCATCGCTAGTGTCACGATAAGAATGTGTAAGTCAAAGTCTACAGAGCTTTGAGCAACTTAATCTTACTCTATACTTAATTAAATAGAAAATTCACAATATAAAGACACATATAAATACTACGATCTAAAAGATATCTATTTGATAAAGTTTTATTCAAGTATTCCAAATGCAAAGATATCTGAGCTCAAACATGCGTAATTTTTAAAAAAATTTCATTAACATTTTTATTTAAAGTTACCGACAAAAGATAATTTGGTTGTAAAATGTTTCTAAGTTCCGGGAAAAAGGAGAGAAAGTTTTTGTACGAAATGCGCTCATTTACATAATTTTGCTCAGTTATTAAAAATCCAATTTTAAAGTTAGAAAAACTTAACTTATTTTCGAGATACTGGTAATTAATAATACATAAGTTTTTAGTTGTCGATTTAAGCAGAGAGTTGAAAAACATTTCAAATTACAGCACAAAGTTCCAATAAAACTTCACAAAGAATTTTAAATTTGTAAAACAAATTTAAAGATTTAAAAAAGGAAAAACATGAGATTATAACAAAACCTTTACCTGGAATCTGTATTAGAATTCACAAAAATTTTGTAATTTAAAACTCATTATCGCAAAATGGTGTTTACGACATTTTGGTTCACCATACTTCAACTTCAAACAATAATAATTCCGATGTTTCGTTTCTCTTTTGCATTTATAATTTACAAGTCCGAAATCTCTAAACTTGAGGGCAATCAGAAAGGAATGGAAAGAAGTAAACCGAAAAATGGAAATAGATAAAAATATTACTTAATTAACGTGTTGATTTAAAGTAAACAAAAGTACTGAAAATCTGCAACTTATCCTATAACTGAACGGCTGCTTTTTCCTTATCGCGATTCAAGCACATCCTGTCCACGTAACAAAGAGTCGAGCGGGTATTCGAAGAGTCTTAATTTAAACTTTAAATTAATTTTACTCCAGCTTCTTTGGGTAGTCAGGTCGTGCATTTGCTTCATCCCTTCGATGAATACATATATCTTTTCATATTTAGCAGAATGAAGTTATATCCTTTAATAATAAAACTTAGTTTCTGTCAATTTTTTATTGTGAAAGGAAAAGTTTAATTAGACGTAACATTGGTTATCTTTAATTCTTTTTTATTTAAATACAAATATTTAAATGAAAAGAAATCTTTTCAAATCATGAAAGGTAAAAAGAAAAAACATGCCCGTTTTTTTGTAAATAAAAAGTATATAAAATGAATAACTTTTTTTAAAAATGTGTTTCAAAATTGCATTTATGATGCCAAGCAAATCGTACATCAATATCATTGTGAATCATCTTATGAAAAATTCACAAAAATAGTGGTTTTTTTCATTCTCATCGGAGAAGGTATTAGATTCGCGTAAAATTTGTACCTCCCCCCCCCTAGTATATCTGTCTGTTCGTGGATGTTTTTTTTTGTTAGCACGATAACTTTCAAAAGATTTGACAGATTGGATTCTCCTTTGGTACACTCTTTTATTATCTCAAAATGAAGCAAGTTTGTTAGCCAGCCATTTTTGATCAAAATTCAATAAGTAAGCACATTTTGAATATATTTGAGACCACTTTTTCCAAGATTCAACCATTCTCTCTGCGCATGTTCATAATATATAAAAAGACGAACAATTTATCCTGATGACATTTTTTGATCAAACCAAAATTTATCAGAGTTATAGAATTAAAAATTTCAAAAAACACGAAAATGAACATTTGAAGCCGAATAACGCGCGATATCAAAAATAGTCAAGAGAACAAAAATGTTTCTTTTTGAATGACTACACAATTGTCGTAACAGCTTTTTGAATTTTGAAAAATGATTGTTTTCTATTTAAACCAAAATAAAAAAAGGAAAGAAAAATAAGAAAGCAACCAACCAAAATTGTTTATATCATGGACGTGGCTGTTATTTTAATTAAAAATTTCAATTAAAGTTTTTAATTTTTTAATTAAAAAATTATTCTTATTAGAACGTTTTCTATGTAAAATTATAATTAAATAAACTAATTAAATGATTAATAAATTAAACTTATTAAAATTGATGAATATACTTTTATTTATAAGCCTGTAACCTTCGAAGTTATTTATTTGTAAAGACAAAATAGCTTTGAATGGAAGTGAAAGTTTAGTACAAGTTTCTGGAGTTATTTTTTTACATATAATCGTATAGAGCATTATAATTCTAATTTAAGATCAATATTGATGAATTTGTATCAAATTATATAATGAAATATTTTGTTCTCTTTTACAGTTTTTACACTGCAAAACTAGTAAAAGTTTAAGCAGTTGAATGTTACTTTTCTGCTTCTGAGTGAGGTTAGTGTAACAATACAGCATTATTAGTTTTGCGTTATTATTTTGACTCATATCTTATTATTTTCTATGCGTATGAACATTAACATTAAAGAATATTCCTGCGGAGAATTGCATTCGTTTCAATTAACTTGATCAAAATCCGTTACTCATGTAAAATGCGTTCGCACTATATTGAGATTTTGAGGTTAGGAGCAGTCTCTTGCAATATCAATGATTGCATTCTTCTTTCCCACTTTAATGTAATTAAATGGTATTTTTACTCGCTCGCACATCGACTGTGCCCCAATATGAGGGACAACGAAATCATAATCCTTTTTCTCGAGGCAATCAGGCTGACTATCAGTAGGCTAGTTAGCTCTCACAGCCCTATTTCGTTTGCTGAATTACTGGAATATGATACACAAGCAGAACATGACGAGGCAAATCGCGTCCCTAAGAAGGAACCTCCCAGAAGAGAAGATTCCAGCAGCCAACCTGCACAAGAATGTAACAGAATATAATAGAAGACACATGCATCGGTATCTCCCCGGAGTTCAGTTATGATGATCACAACCAAGCAGTGCGGAGAATATTGTTTCTGCATTGACACGCATTTGCATTTATTACACGTCTCAATGGTCAGATTGTCGATGCCCCGCAGTTCCTACCCAGGATCCATGAGATACTAAAGGAGTTTAGCAAGTTAAAAATTTTTAATACCCTGGATCTCAAGAGTGGGTATTGGTAGATCCCCATGACTCCTGTGGCCAGGAAGTATACTGCCTTCTCTGACCCGGACGCGGCACAATACCAGTAATAGGTGATGCCATTTAGGTGAAGAATACACTTAGAAAATTCCAGACCTTCATTCGACACGTCCTATCCGGGTACGGGGAAAAGTTCTGCATCGCATACCTATTTCCCGAATAAGTGCACCTTTAGACATGACGCGGTGCCATATGTCGGTTACGTGGTCACGGCTGACGGAAATCACCCGCAATCTCATAATGTACAGACCATCTAGGACACAGGGCAACCACGAAACCGAAAGACCCTCAACTTACTCTTGGGAGTCTGCAACTGGCGCATGGAATATATTTTCAGGTACTCGGAACTTACCGCCCCCCTGACAAACCTCATCTTAACGAAGAGACCATTTAAATGGACCCTTAGTCAACATAGTCACAGTTAGTCAACACCTTAGGTGACCGAATCCAGCCCTCACATTCATCCTGCAAATAGATGCCAGCCTGATTGTTATGGGCACTGTGTTCATTCAGCAGGACGAAGAAGGGAAACGTCACATCATTTCCTACGCCAGCACCTAGTTTCAGAAAGCAGATGCCAGGTACCACTGTAACGAGCAGAATTGCTTAGGCGTTGTCTGGGCCATAACGAGATATCGCCGCTACCCCTAAGATAGGCGGTTTATCCTGCAAACGTACATCAGCACCCTCACCTGGTTGAACAAGATGAATGACTCGAATCGCAAGCTGACATGATGGCACTCCTTCTTACGTGGTTATAAGCACCACATCGAGCATTGTTGGTGTAAGAACAAGGAGCTACCCGACGTACTCTCTCGTCATCCGGATCACGAAGAAGTCTCGCCTGAAGAACCGGACCTAGATAGAATAGTCGTGCCGAATGTGCCAGCTTCTCACTCCATGGACACACTGGTCCCATCAACCGGAAAGGCAGTTTTTGCGCCCAAGCTCGTAGATGAGATTACTAAACCAAAGTAAGTGTAACCGCGAATCTTTAATATGATAACTCAGTGATTCTGATTTCAAGAGATTGAACTCACTAATAAACGAAAGGAGGATTTTTTACGACACAACCTGCTTGACGAGCAAGGATTTTGGAAACGCTGCCCCCGTGGGTGGGGGGAGGGGGCACTGCTAGCTTCGCGTTTTACCTTCTTCTTGACAGAGCATGATTTGGGAATACCATGATGCACTATTTGCCGGCCATCCTGGGGCGGAAGAAACAACTCGTTCTCTATCCAGCAGCATTTTTTTTGCCAGGATTAAGCCGAGAGATACGACGCTACGTCGCTAGATGTCACCTTTGTCTCTGCACAAAGCCCGTGCACGGGAAACACGATGACGGACAACGTCCCCACACACACAGCCACTGCCTGGGAAAACATTGCCGTGGACCTGATGGGGCTTTACACTCTAACTCACCGAGGAAGCCGCTTCATCCTCGTCGTTAATTATTTGCTCACTAGATGGATCGAAGCTTTTTATCTGCGCAATTCCGAAGCACCAGAACTCGTCAGAATCTTTGATAACGAGGTTTTTTCACTTTTCTGTTGCTCTAGCGCATTCTAAGTGACAAAGGGAACCAATTTACCAGTCAAACGTAGACCAACGCCACCTAGAAGTGAAATTGAGAACTCTGGCCGACGCAAGAGTATCAATCCCTACCCGTCCCACGGAATTCTGAAATCAAGAGGTGAAAAAAGGACTTAGACTATGATTAGATAACGGAAAGCAAAGAACCTGGGATTAGCATTTGCCTAGTTTACTTTTCGGTCTTAGACGGAGACGAAATGCGGCACATAGCACAGTGACCCATAACGAGCGAGAAGAGAACTCCCGACAGGAACAAACGCGGTACCAGCAACGCTATGCCAACCCACAGGCAACATCAGTTTACGCTGTAGGTGATTGAGTCTACGTGTTAAACGATCAACAGTACAACAAGGCAGCGCAGTTTAATGCAGCTCTCGCAACAGTCCGACCCGGCCGGCACCAAATCGTCGGAATAGTCTCAGCTGAAATCTTCTTGGTGAAGAAACTAGATGTAGTTCCTAAACGTCATAAAGACCCAGAAATATAGTTACAGTAATTCCTGTAGAGCAACGAGAAGTCGTGCCAGATGGTCATGAGGATGCACAGGAGAAGAACGAGGAATGTTCCTTGGTAGCTGCAGAGGTTCTCGCAGAATATCTGGAGAAAGAGAGTAGCCTAAATCTGTTAGTCACCGAACAGGCACACAAGGGTTACCGGTTGGAAGCACCAGGAACGAAGGGTGATGGCTCTGCCGCCAAACAGGCTCCTTTGCATTCCAACCTCGCTCACATTATTATTCTCCTTCTCACTCTCTGTCACTCGCTCTGTCTCTCTTCCTTTATCTACCTTTTTTCCCTCCATTTCTCTTCTACTCACAGCAGCCCTTGAAGCAACAGAAACTTTTATACTTCGTATTTTTCCTAATAAGGCGGCCAATTAATTACGAGAAAGAAAGAAGCCGTATTACTTATCGATAAATCACATTTTCTTTTCTTAAACTAGTCGAACGTTTATCAGTGACTAGTTATTAGTTATTATTTTACTGTTATGGTATTTTTATTGGAATAATATACGAATAATGATATATAATATATACAATTGATAATACTAATAATAAAGTTAATAATCGAGTAAATTAATTATAATAGTATGGTATAACGTAATAATAGCGTAATAATAATAGTAAAATAGTAAAATAGAAAATTAATATACGTGTTTAGAAACATTTTCCTATTACATGTTTTAGTATTGAATTATAATCTTTTATCGTAATAACTGATAAGTTTAATTGGCTAACTTAAATTCCAATCATTTTTTGGGTAATTCGCGCACGATATCTAGCGGGTGAAAAGTGGGTGGCGATCCTACGCCAGCGTTCTGCATTCGTTCCCATACTCCAAGTTTGCGGGATAGGTCGAGAGCCTCCACACTTATCGCGGCCTAAACTTCTTCTCTGGGTCGAATGCAATACACGTAAGTGAATATACGACATATAAATGAACATCGATATTTTAAATTCTTCAAAGTTATATCCTTTTTAGCCGTGAGTTATATAAAGCATTTTCCGATTTTACCTCCAACCTCGTAAGCTCGAACGCCACAGCTCTTTGGCAAGCTTCACCATGTAAACCAGCGGGAGAGCCAAAAGGGCCCCACGTCTTCATCCTCATACCTATACGCCTCTTATCCTTCGCCCATATTGTAGGTTTTTATATATTGTGGTATTCATGCGTTTCAACTTGTTTAGTATGCGCTGTTGACGTTATTATATTTTGTGTATTCGTAATTTGTTACCTTTCATTCTACATTTGACCCCCCCCCCCCATCCAGCTTAACCATCACGGTTGTGTGATGATTTGAAACAGCAGGAGAGTCGAAAGGGTTGCACGTTCTCTTCCTCCCCATTCCTCACTCACCCCCTTTAATTAGGTCGTTATCTAAATGTGAAATTTATTTTTTTAACTTTATTTAATGTGTATTATTGACATTCTCATATCTTACTGCTCGTGACTTGTTTTCTTTCCTGCTAAATTTGAAGACCCCGTCTCGCACTCGAATGTCACGGTTTGGTGGTGATGTTCAATGGCAATCATCTCATTTCTGACGTATTTCTGATCTATTGATACAAACTTTTATTCCACCCCCCATCCCATCCCACTCGCTTTTTAACGCTGCGGTCAGGCAACAACACAGTTGTTATGATCAGCGTGAAGACTCACTTCCCGTTTACCCCGTCGATTTTACATCCCTGGGCTGTCGTCACACAACTTGGCAATTTTGATCCTTACTGCCAAACGCCCCCCCCCCCATCCCTCTGTTAAACCTGCCATTTATTTCAATTATTCTAGTTAAAACTCACAAGTAGAATTATCGGATGTAACAAGTTGTGTGAATTTGCAATTGTTAACTTTTAAGTATGTAAAATAATCAATTGAAATCTTATCTTAATAGATTCAGAGTAAGTGCATGTCAAAAAACTCAAAAATGTGTTTTCCAGAAAAAGAATTATGTGTCCAGCGTCGCATCGCAAAATGTAAAAGAGCGCACAGTAATAAAGTACTTTGGAAAAAACAAATTTACTACACCTACGTCGTCGTTCCTGAGAAAAGGATGAATTTATTCTGGTTTCTTAGTGGAAGAGAGAGGGAGAGGCAGGGGGAGAGGGAGATAAGGAGAGGGAGACGACCTATGGCCTGAGTACATTTTTGAACGTAAAATTTCCGGATTTTTTAATTGCCGGTATCAAATAAGGCGTTTTATATTTTTCTAAATTGGACATTTAAATTACCTTTAAGGAGATGGGTAAGGTCATGTCAAAGATAAAATCTAAATGCACCTTGCTAAAATAAATACGTTAGGTGCTTATGATTTTTTTCCAGAAGTTGCGCTGTTCAGATCTTTACAAAACTTGTTTAGATTTAAATAAATTTTTGAGTGATCATCAAGGTCGCACCTGACCTATGACCTGAGTATATTTTTGAACTTAAAATTTTCTGCTTTTACGATTGCCGAAATCAAAAAAGGGGGTTTCTATTCTTAAGAAAAATTGACCTTCGAAATGTCCTTGAAGGGCACGGGCAAATTAATATCTAAGTTCATATCTAACCACATCTTGCTAATATAAATAAGTACTAATTTTCCAGTATGGGCAAAAAACGGTTATCTTGAGTTCTATTAGCAATATCTTATAAAATTTTTTATGCTTGTTCATTTACGGCTTGTTGTGAAGTATTTGTGAAAAATTAAAAATCGGATATAAACGCCTTTTTCAAATTCTTCAAATCTTCATGAAATGTTAGAAATGTTCGCGAAACTTTTGTGAAATCTATTAAATCTGATAAATTGAGATGAATTTATATTTGTAAATCCGAGTTCAAACCTTTAGAAACATACTTAAAATTTTGCAAATCTGAAAATATCTCGAAGCATCTATTGTATGGCTATGGCTCATTTTAATTTTGAAGCTGAATTAACATCGAGATTTTTAACAAATAATTTTTATAATTTTGAAGTTGAATGTTACAAAAAATGTATACTTAAAACTTTCATTCAACTTTCATTGTTCATTTCAATGTATAAAGCAATTGATATAGCCTACAAAAAGTGCCTTGAAATCTCTTTCATTTATTCTGTTATGAAAAAATATCAATTATATCTTGATAAATAAAAAACTTGTCAGGAGCAAGATTTCTTCTAAACGCGATGTTTCTTTTAAAATAGGCAAAAGGATTTAAATTATTTTTCGCATTTCAATAAAATACCAATTTTCAAAGCGAAAAAACCTCAAATTTAAGGTTCTCTTTAAAAGTTCACGGTTATTTTCATTTTTTCACGGTTGCTGGATACCCTACTTTATAATTTTATCCAACCGAAAACATTTATTTTAAGCTAATTATTTTAATTGTTCTCAAAAAATTATATAAACAATTATATAACAATTACACCTTACAACTTATACAAGTTTATGATAAAAGTTAAAATCATTGAATTAGTCTGTAGCTACTTTATAAAATAGGCAGATGACATCATAAAGTCAAAAGATTGAATTATAAACAAATGATGTGTGTAATTTGTAAATAAAAATTACGAATTTTTATGTTTGATCGCAAAACTCAATTGCGACCTGCAGTTTAATTAGTCGGCGAAAATCCATTTCTGGACCCTTGGCGCAAATTTCTTCTTTTTTGTCTTTCTTAGGGCCCAATTTCTGAGTAACGAAATCTTGTGCGGAAAATAAAACATGCGTCTTACGCCATACAAAGTCCCCTACTTTATAACGAATATCTCGTCTCCTAGGATTATAATATATCGCCTGATGATCCGACCCTATATCTAAGTAATGGGCAACTAAATTTCGCAAAGCGGGCAGTCTCTTAATCCTATCCACCCACTCTTCCGTGGCTAACGGAATAATTTCTGGGATTCCTTCTATCTGTCTTTTCAATGAATTAGCTAGCCTCGGCTGTCTTTCAAAATTCAAGAGTGCTGGTCACAAACGAGTTGGCTATGTATCGCGGTGTTTTAAGCAAACAGAAAATCTGGGAGATGTTTATACAAATCTCGGTGATCGCTTTCAATAAAGGAAGCCATCATAGCTTGCGCGTAGTATGGTGAAGTGGTAGAATGACGAATTCCAAGTCGATTGGTAGCCTTTGATATTAGCTTACTGATAAACTAAGTGCCGTTGTCTGTGAACAAGACCTTAGGACTTCCCCACCAAAGAACTACACAGTCCTCGAAAGTCTTCTGTACGTTAGCACCATTAGCTTGTCTTAAGGGTACGCACTCTATCAATGTAGTAAACATATCCTGAAATATAAGTAAGTAACGATAACGAGCACAGCTAGGTGAAAAAGAACCCATTATGTCAGCTGCTACTGCCATCCATGGTTGTTCTATCATTCGTTTACGCAATAGTACCAGGGGGCCAGCTTGCTCGACATTTTTTTAAACCAATTTCCATTCCTATTTCCTTGGTGTATCGTTCGACAATCCCTACAGCTTGGTATAGTTGCTCTTTCTTTTTAGCATAGATCTTAAGATCATCCATGTAAAATACATAAGTGACCTTGTGCTTTCGATTTGCAGGTTTGCCACAAAAGTACGCCTAGAAGTGGCGAAGTGGTAGAGATAAAGGCAATAATGTGAGACAAAAGAGGAGTGGGCATACAGAGTTATCCTGAAAAACTCCTCTTTGGAAGGGGACAAAGGAAGACATCAATCTTTCTATGCAACTCACGATTTGTGGATGAACTTTTAAGCTTTCCAAAAGACAGATGATTAGTCTAAGGGAGGTCGAATCGAAAGCTTTTTGGTAATTAATCCCGGCCATCGATAGGTCACGCTGGTAGGATGCTGCATCTTTGCAGCCACATCTATCTATGAGCAGGTGCTCCCGACATCCTGCTACTCCTTTGATTGAGACGCGTTGTTCATACTTTTTTTGCCACACAGGTCCGATGGTCCGAAGAATCCCATCATTTAGGATAGCTGTGAATATCGTATACAGTGTGTTTAGAAAAGTGATTGGCCTGTAATTCTTTGCGTCAGCTAAGTTGCCCATTTTCGGCAGGAGTACTGTGTACCCTTCCACCAACCACTCCGGAATTGGCTTTTTCGACTTCAAATATAAGGTAAAAATACGGGCCAGATGCTGATGGGTTGAAGGCAACTTGTTTCATCAGAAGGTCTTCATACCATCTGTTCCCGGAGCGGAATGGTTCTCATACCTCTCAATACTTTTGTCACCTCGGTAGTAATGGGTGGGCATTCTTCCTCATGTGTTATTATGAGGGCAGCACACAGCTCCTTCAAGATATTCATGTTCTCTGAGTCTTTGTCTAGTCTATGTTGCACTTCGTAGACTTTTCTTCAAAATACTTCGAACTTCTCTGGTTTGGGCGGGTGTTCAACAGTAAATGGAGGGTCTTGGAAGAGTCGAGATGGGTTAGAGTAAACGAACTGTTTTTTCTCTCACTCACCTCTCTCCCCGCTCTAGACTTCTTTTAGCGTCAGATAGTATCCGTATTCTCTCAACAATATACTGCCTAATGGTCAGCAGCTTTAACTTGTCAAGTGTTAGATATGGGATCCGGAGTTCGCGCGCGAACTTTAAAAACCTTGGTGGTAAGATTCCTGCCAAATGTTATGTAGTAAAACACACATTGAATGTGGGATGCGTGCTGCCACTATCTCTAGCACTTCGCTATTTCCAGGGGTACCTTTGCGGAAAACCTTTAAATCGAAAGCACAAAGTCACTCATGTATTTTACATGAATGATCTTAAGATCTATGTTAAAAATAAAGAGCAACTACATGTAGCTCTAGGGATTGTCGAAACATACACTGAGGAAATAGGAATGGAATTTGAGTTAGAAAAATGCGCCAAGGTTTATTTAAAGCGAGGAAAACGTAATGGAATCTCTGAAGACCCTGAACTCGTTGACAGAAGCGCTATACGACACCTTTGCGCTGGAGAGACCTATACATACCTGGGCGTGCCACAGAGCCGCATTCAGGATGT